>SEYY01021078.1:20000-30000 GCA_009176605.1 Armadillidium nasatum
AGGAAGCGTGCTTCCGAGTTGGCGCCTGTCCTCGTTCAGCTCCACTCTTTATGCCTAAATACTAATACTTTTTCTCAATGTTGAAAGCGCACATGTGCTTAGTGGATCCCGAAAAAAAGGTAGCCACTCTGATCCTTCCAACTGTCGACCTGATCTTTCCAACTGTTCTGTCAAAAATTTTTGAAACTCTCCTCAACTCTCATTTCCTGGATCATGTGAAGTCTCATTCTCTTCTCTCAGTATGGCATCGAGGTCAACTGGTGACATACTTTCCTATCTCACTGATTTATGGTCATCTGCCCTTAGAAACTTCGGGGAGTCTTGTGTGGTGGCGCTTGACATATCCAAGGTTTTTGACTGGGTGTGGCATGCTTCGCTGCTCACTAAGATCCTTTCCTTTGGGTTTCCTCATTCTTTTTGCTTACTCTTGTCTAGTTTTCTCTCAGATCATTCCATTTTGGCACTTGTGGATAGAGCGATCTCATCATCCTTTACTGTCAACTGGGGTGTTGCTCTGGGTACTGTTATCTCTAACTTTATTCTTATTTTTCATTTTAACGATATTTTCAACTGCACTTCTAACTTTGTTCACTCTTATGCTGCTGATGACTCAACTCCCCATTCTTCTGCTCATTTCAAATCTGCTTACTCTTTTGCTTCTCGAGTTGCTTCTCGTCTTCAACTTTCCGATTCTATTCTTGCTGATCTGGATAGGATTCCCTGTGTGTTCATACCAATCTTGTGAAAACCTAACTCTTTAAAAACTCAACTTCTTCACATGTCCATCACAAAAACACTTTTCAACTTTCCTTTTTTCTTCGATGGCTCTCCTGTCTCACCTCAAAATAACATCAACATTCTTGGTCTAAAACATTAAACAAACAATAAATTGTTTGGAAATCCCATATCACAAAGATGCTAAGGCAACATCTAAGAAGTTGGAAATTCTATTCACGTTACGAGAATTTTTTCTTCTGAGCAGTTACTCCAATTATATAAAGGTCTTTATCGCCCTTGTATGGAGTAATGTTTTCTCATTTGAGGGTGTCCGGTTTCTTTTCTCTTCTGGATAGGGTTGAGTCTAAGGCTAAGAGATTAATAAACTGTCCCCTACTTTCAAAATTTCTTGATTCTCTATCTCTGTGGCGTGACGTTGGTGCACTAATTCTTTTTTATTGGGACTAAAATGGCAGGTGCTTGAGAGAATTGACCTCTCGCATTCGACCACCATTTTGTCATCCTCGTTGAACAAGGGGTGCCTTGCCTTCGCACGAATTTTGTGTGGATGCTGGAAATCCAAGGATTGCCCATTGTGGTGACTCCTTCTTTTCTGCCACCTCTGTTCTGTGGAACTCTCCACCATCATCTATTTTTCCTCCTGCTTTTCATCTTTCTCTTTTCAAGGCTTCTGTCCGTGCCCACTTGAGAGAAATGCGTTAGGATTGGGTCAGAGTGGTTTTCTTTCTCTTTCACTTTTGTGTGTGACCCCTCCTTGAAAAGGGCTCTGCCGATGAGTGGTGGCAAACTGTAAAAAAAATCATTTGTCCTTCTTGGAAGCAACTACTCGAAAATAATCACAACAATTGCCATATATATATATATATATATATATATATATATATATATATATATATATATATATATATATATATATATATATATATATATATATATATATATATATATATATATATATATATATATACATACAGAGGTGGGCACCGATCCGTTACTCCATTACTCCGTTACTAATGGAGCTAGTTTTTCTAGTAACGGAGTAACGTACTCGTTGCTTTTCTTTAATGTAACGTACCGAGTAGCTTCCGTCACTTTTTGTGCGTTACATTTTGTTCTACTTTCTTTGATAGCCAATTGATCACACCTGTCAAGCTAAAAAAAACTTTATATATATATTATAATTATATAACTAAATTTATTTGTTCTGTCTACTTATCCCCTAACTCTACAGACTATCCAAAATTCTTCGACTATCTTAACTCCAAAATAGAACACATTCTTTCTTCTTCTCCTTTCTCTGAAATCATCATTTTAGGTGATTTCAATGTTCACCACCGCCAATGGCTTTTATCTAGTTCTCAAGATCCAGCTGGTGAACTCGCCTTCCAATTTTCTATCCAGAACAACCTTGAGCAGTTGGTGCAACTCCCTACCCGTATCCCTGACCGTCTTGGTGATGAACCCAACATTCTAGACCTTTTTCTAACTTCTAATCCTTCTCCTTATACTGTTAAACTCTTTCCTCCTCTGGGTTCATCCGATCACCTTCTTATCTCCGTATCTTGTCCTGTCTCTTCAAGTCTTCCGCAAGAACGGCCCCCGCCATTCGGCGAGGAGACGTTTCTGGCATTTCGGTGCCACTAACTGGTCTGACTTGCGGTCGTACTTTTCTGATTTTCCATGGAATGATTACTGTTTCCGTGGGAGGGGTCCCTCGGAGTGCGCTGAGCGCATAACTGAGGTGATTCTCTCTGGCATGGAGGCGTACATTCCATATTCTTTCCCTTCTACTAAACCTAATAAACCTTGGTTTAACTCTGCTTGTTCTCAGTGCTATCCGCCGCAGGGATGCTGCCTTCAGGGATTACCGTCGTCTTCAAACTACAGAATCTCATGCAACTTATATTTCATCCCGGAATCGTGCAAAATCTATTCTTCGTGATACTAAAAAGGGTCTTTTCTCCGTCCAAATGCAATAATCTTTCATGGTCCTCTTCCTCTCGCCCTTTCTGGCATTTTGCAAAAAATGTCAACTCTAACTTTGCTTCTTCCTCTTTCCCTCCTCTAGTATCTTCTGACGGTACAACTGCCGTTTTGCCTTCCTCTAAAGCTGAACTCTTTGCTCAAACTTTTGCCTTAAATTCAACCTTAGACGATTCCGGAGCTGTTCCTACTCCTTCAACCCCCTCTAACTCATTTATGCCTAAAATTGTAATTTCTTCTAAAGACGTCACTTCTGCTCTCTCTGAGCTTAATACTAAGAAGGCGTACGGTCCTGATGGTATCCCTCCTGTGGTTCTCAAAACTTGTGCTTCCGAGCTTGCACCCTGCCTTGGTAAACTATTTCGTCTATGTCTTTCTACTTCAACCTTCCCTTCTTGCTGGAAACGTGCGCTCATTCAACCTGTGCCGAAGAAGGGGGACCCCTCTCAGCCCTCTAACTATCGTCCCATTTCTTTAACCTCCGTTCTTTCTAAAGTTTTCGAATCTATCCTTAACAGGAAGATTTGGAAACATCTCAATTCTTCTAATCTTATCTCAGATCGCCAGTATGGCTTTCGTAAAGAAACGCTCTACTGGTGATCTTCTTTCCCTTCTCTCTGACTCTTGGTCCTCTGCTCTTCGGCATTTCGGTGAATCTTTTGCTGTAGCGCTGGACATATCGAAAGCTTTCGATAGAGTCTGGCACAAAGCTTTGATTTCCAAACTTCCCTCTTTCGGAATCTATCCTTCTCTCTGTGACCTTCTCTCTGATTTCCTTTCCGGTCGTTCTATAGCAGCTGTTGTAGACGGCCACCGTTCATCCTATAAATCTATTAATAGTGGTGTTCCTCAAGGATCTGTCCTATCCCCAACACTTTTTCTGTTTTTCATTAATGACCTTCTCTCTATTACTTCATCTCCTATCCACTCTTATGCTGATGACTCCACCCTTCATTATTCTTTTCATTTTGAAAGACGCCCCTCCCAGCAACAGTTAATAGAGGCAAGGAGGGTGGCCTTGGAGCAACTAACCTCTGATCTATCTCTCATTTCAAATTGGGGCAAGAAAACATGGTCGTTTTCAATGCCTCAAAAACTCAATTCCTCCATCTCTCTACTCGACACAATCTTCCACACAACTACGATATCTTCTTCGAAAACACTCAACTCAAACCTTCATCTCTCCTTAATATTCTCGGTGTTTTTTTCTTTCTTGGAAAGATCACATTACCTCTCTTTCTAAACAAGCTTCTAAGAGGTTGGGTGTTCTGAGGCGCCTTCAGTATTTCTTCACACCACCCCAGTTGCTTGCTCTGTATAGGGGTGTTGTTCGCCCCTGTATGGAGTATGCGTCACACATCTGGGGTGGTTCCACACACACAGCTCTCCTGGAAAAGGTGGAGTCTAGAGCTTTTCGTCTTATCAATTCTCCTGCTCTCACTAATTCTCTCCAATCTCTTTCTGCCCGTCGAAATGTTGCGTCACTCTCTCTCTACTATCGCTATTACAATGGACACTGCTCTTCTGAACTCTCTCGTCGCATACCTCCTCCATTAAGAAGGGCTCGTGCGACTCGTCTTTCTACACAGTCTCATCCTCCTTTCTCTGTCCAACTCTCTGACCCCAGACTTAACCTCTATGCTCAATCTTACATTTACTCTACTGGTAAAGTCTGGAACACACTTCCTTCATCTATTTTCCCAACTACCTATGACTTAAGCACCTTTAAACGCCGTGTATCAGGTCATGTCGGCCTTTAATTTGACCATGTTTCCGACTTCCCTCCCAACTCTGGTGGAACAATGGTAGGCCTCTGGCCTTTGCCCACCAGAGAGAAAAAAAAAAAAAAAAAAAAAAAAAAAAAAATATATATATATATATATATATATATATATATATATATATATATATATATATATATATATATATATATATATATATATATATATATATATATATATATATATATATATATATATATATATATATATATAATATATATATATATATATATATATATATATATATATATATATATATATATATATATATATATATATATATATATCATATCATTATGCGTCGTTGGTAGGAATATACCCATCGAAGCTCTTCCACACCGACCTGTCATGGTATAATCCCATATCTTCCACCCCCTCCATAGATCATCTTCTTTTCTCCATAGCAGCCGCAATTCCGTCGTTCAATCTTTTCCGTGGCCTTCCTACATGTCTTCTACCCTGCGGGAACCAGTTGTAGAATCTGGCAGGGTACCTCTCTTCCTCCATCCTCCTAACATGGCCATACCATTTCAATTGCTGTTTTACTATCAAGGTATACAATGGGTTCCACTCTCAGTTCCTCCCTTATCTCCTAGTTTCTTAGTCACTCCCACCTCGTTGTTCCAGCCATAATCTTTAGCTCTCTCATCTCTGCTGTCATGACCCTACTTCTAGTTTTCGTCGTAAGTGCCCAGGTCTCCGAACCATACAGCAAAATCGGACGGAGAATTGATGTACATATATTAAGATCTTGACCTTCTTCGGGAAATGTCTGTTATTCAGCAGAAGGTATAATTATCTCACTCCCTTTGAAAAAGGGCTTATTCTTTCTCCCATCTCACCGATTTCACTCACGGTAACCCCCAGATATTTAAACCTTTCTACCTCCCTTATTCTGGTGCCTTCAAGTTCAATCTTAAGCTCCTCCCACACCCTTACAATCTTAATGACCTCCGTCTTTTCCTTATTTATTCTCAGACCTTCTCTTTGCAGCAACACCTCCCATCTCCTCAGGCTCTCTTTAATATTTCTTCATCACTAGTCACTATTGAAACATCGTTTGCATTCGCCATCGTCACTCCCAAATCCTCAACTTCATCCACCTCTCGCATGCACTTATCCATACACAAGACAAAAAAACAGGGAGGACAAGACCCCACCCTGTCTCATTCAAGTGTCCACCTTCGAAAAGCATCGTGGGGCGGCTTCCAAAAATAGCCCCTCATCCACCTTTTTCACCATCATCACTTGTGAGTTGGTGGCCTCCGGTGATGGGGTTGACGCCAAAAGGACTCAACAGCTTACTTGACCTGATTCATGGTTTATTTTTTTCATTGACTTCTGCAACATTCGCGTTCTACAATGCAATTTCCACTTTGTTGAACATAACTTATCTTCTAGACCTCACCTCTTGTTCCTGACCAAAACTCAGATGTTTGAGCGTTCTGATAGAAAACCCTATTCTGTTTCATTATACTGTCTCTATCCTCAATTTTCAGCCAAAGGCGGTTGTTGTGCATACGTGTGCAACGATGTCGTTTGTTCTAGTGTCTCTAATTTGGGGTCTTGCGAATTTTCCACATTTTGGCTCTGGCTCTCTAGCCATCCTCCTAATTCTACTAATTATCCTAAATTCTTCGACTATCTAACCTTCAAAATAGAGCACATTCTCTCTTCTCCTCCTTTCTCTGAAATCATCACATTAGGTGATTTCAAAGTTCATGACCATCAATGGTTTTCTACTAGTTCTCATGATACAGCTGGTGAACGTGCCATCTATTTTGCTATTAAAACTACCTTGAACAGTTGGTGCAGATTTCTACTCGTATCCCTGATCGTTTTGGAGATGAAATCAACATTCTTGACCTTTTGTCAACTTCTTATCCTTCTTCTTATACTGTTAAACTCTTTCCTCCTCTGGGTTCCTCCGATCACCTTCTTATCTTTGTATCCTTTCCTATCTCTTCAAGTCTTCCGCAGGAAAGACCCCCTTCAATTGAAAGGAAACGTTTGTGACATTTTGGTGCTTCAAGCTGGTCGGAATTGCGGTCGTGCTTCTTTGATTTCCAGTGGAATGATTATTGCTTCCGTGGAAGGGGTCCATCGGAGAATGAAGAACGCACTACTGAGGTGATTCTCTCTGGCATAAAGGCGTACTTTCCATTTGCATTCCCTTCTACTAAACCTAACAAATCCTTCTTTAACTCTGCCTGTTCTCGTGCTATCCGCAATGGAGACGCTACCTTCAGGAATTACCGTCGTCTTCAAACTCTAGAACTCATACAATTTATATTTCATTCCGGAATCGTGCAAAACTTTTATCTCCGTATAACATGCGATAATCTTTCTGGTTTCTTTTCCTCTCGTTCTCTCAGGCATTTTGCAAAAAATGTCAACTCTAACTTTGCTCTATTCTCTTTCCCTCCTATAGTATTTTCCGATAACACAAATGCTGCTTTACCTTCTTCTAAAGCTGAAATCTTTGCTCAAACTTTTGCCTCTAACTCTACCTTAGACGATTCCGGAGCTATTCCTTCTCCTTCAACCCCCTCCAACTCATTTATGCCTAAAATTAGACTTTCTTCTAAAGATGTCATTTCTGCTCTGTCTGAGTTTAATACTAAGAAGGCGTACAGTACTGATTGTATTCCTCCTGTAGTTCTCAAAACTTGTGCTTCCGAGCTTGCACCCTGCCTTGGTAAATTTTTCTTCTTTGTCTCTCTATTTCAACCTTCCCTTCTTTCTGGAAAGGTGAACTCATTCATTCTGTGCCGAAAAGGGAGATACTTCTCAACCCTTCAACTACTGTC
The DNA here is from genome assembly GCA_009176605.1 of Armadillidium nasatum. Taxonomy (NCBI): domain Eukaryota; kingdom Metazoa; phylum Arthropoda; class Malacostraca; order Isopoda; family Armadillidiidae; genus Armadillidium; species Armadillidium nasatum. The sequence continues at coordinate 27,313 of SEYY01021078.1, forward strand.
CTATTTCTTTGACCTCCGTTCTTTCTAAAGTTTTCGAATCTTTTCTTAACAAGAATATTTGGAAACATCTCAATTCTCCTAATCTTATCTCTGATCGCCAGTATGGCTTTCGTAAGAAACTACTGGTGATCTTCTTTCCCTCCTCTCTGACTCTTGTTCCTCCGCTTTTTGCCATTTTGGTGAATCATTTGCTGTCGCGCTGGACATATTGAAAGCCTTCGATAGAGTCTGGCACAAAGCTTTGATTTTTAAACTTCACTCTTTCAGTACTGTCTTTCACTCTAATTTCGCTACTGGTCGTTCTATAGCAGCTGTTGTTGACGGTCATTGAGCTTGCTTTGAATCTATTAATAATGGTGTTCCTCAGGGCTCTGTCCTATCCTTAACACTTTTTTTTTTACTTTTCATTAATGACCTTCTCTCAATTACCTCATCTCCTATCCACTCCTGTGCCAATGACTCCACCCTTCATTACTCCTTTTAGTTTGAAAGACGTCCATTCCAACAGCAATTAATGGACTTTAGAAGGGTATCCCTGGGGCAACTAACCTATGATATTTTATATATTTCAAATTGGGGCAGAGAAAACATGGTTGTTTTCAATTACACAAAAACTGTTTCTCCATCTCTCCACTCGACACAATCTTCCCCACAATCTTCCCTTTCTTGAAAAAGATCACATTATTTCTCTTTCTAAACAAACTTCTAAGGGGTTGGGTGTTCTGAGGCCCCTTCGTAAGTTTCTACTCACCATCCCAGTTTCTTGCTCTCTATAGGGGTGATGTTTGCCTTTGTGTGGAGTATACTTCACTCATCTGGGTGGTTCCACTCGTACAGCTCTCCATGACAAGGTGGAGTCCAGGGCTTTACGTCTCATCAACTCTCCTGCTCTTACTAACTCACTCCTCCAATCACTTTCTGCTTGTCGAATTATTACGTCACTCTTTCTTTACTATCGCTATTACAGCGGATACTGCTCTTCCGAACTGTCTACTCACATACTCCCTCCATTGAGAAGAGCTCGTGAGAGACGCCTTTCGAGACAATCTTATCCTTTCTCTGTCCAACTCTCAGACCCCAGACTTAACAGCTACGCTCAATATTACAAATTCTCTACTGGTAAAGTCTAGAACACACTCCCTTTATCTGTTCTCCCAACTTCCTTTGACTTGCATGCTTTCAAACGCCGTGTATCTGGAAAATATCGGGCTCCATCGACCAAGATAGTTTTTTCCAACTCTGGTGGAGTTTGAAAGGGCTCCGGCCTTTGTCCACCGGGGGAGATATGAAAAAGAATATAGATTACAGACCACTCTTCCTAGTTTTCACGGTATTTCATATTTCGGGACTGCAAGAGTTTCCCATATTTTCTCACGTGAAACACTATCGAAGCTTTTTCCAAATCTGAAAAGGCCACGTAGATCTCCCTATTCCAATTCCAGCTCCTTTCAATTATCATCTTCAGAGCGAGCGTCAGATTTGTAGTTCCCCTCCCAGGACGGAAACCATATTGGGCATCCACCAGCCTAGTCTCTACGCATGTTCTAAATCATTTCTCAAAAACCCTCTCAATACACCTTCAGTGTACGGGATAGAAGCGATATCCCTCTGTAACTAAACATTCACCCCCATCTCTTTTTCAAGTTTTTGCAAATTATTGCCTTTTTCCAATCTCCCAGGACAGTCTCCTCGCTCCAAAAACCACGGAACAGTCATAACATCAATTGTGCTATGTCTCTCCCTTCCTTGAATATTTCTGAAGGAAGCCAGTCCAAGTCAGTGCTTTTTCCATTTTTCATTTCTCTAATATCTTTCCCAACCTCCTCTAATAATATTCGGTCTTGCTTATCCTGTGGCTGCTCCACCACAGTCCGCTCCCAATTATACACTTAGACTATTAGAATATATATATATATATATTTATATATATATATATATATATATATATATATATATATATATATATATATATATATATATATATATATATATATATACATGCAGAAGATATTGAAAATGCAACCTTATAAAGTAATGCCAAAAACAAATGTGCAAACGAATGCATACGTGTTTGTAATTTATACAAAATTATTAGTTTTTAAGTAATAATTATTATAACTTTATTACTAAAACTTTTTTTACTAATAAAAATAATGTCGAAAATTAAGTATATAAAAATTTAAAAATTACCTAAGATACCGTAATTAATATAGTTAAAAGATAAAGGTAACAGTAACGGAACTTTCGTTACTTTTCCTTTTCCTTTCAAAGAAACGGAATAACGATAACGGAATTACTTTTTCCGAGTAACGGAGTAACGGTAGCGGAATTACTTTTGCGAGTAACGATGACCACTACTGTATATATATATATATATATATATATATATATATATATATATATATATATATATATATATATATATATATTATATATATATATATATATATATATATATATATATATATATATATATATATATATATATATATATATATATATATATATATATATATATATATATATATATATATATATATATATATATATATATATATATATATATATATATATATATATATATATATATATATATATATATATATATATATATATATATATATATATTATAATATTTATAACATTATAAAAATATTATTATTATTATTATTATTATATTATTTATTA
>SEYY01021078.1:32500-55000 GCA_009176605.1 Armadillidium nasatum
ATATATATATATATATATATATATATATATATATATATATATATATATATATATATATATATATATATATATATATATATATATATATATATATATATATATATATATATATATATATATACATATACTAATAACATTATTATTATCACTCAACTTAATAAAATAATATCTTAAGAAGTTCAATTTTTAGTTAATATATTTAGTGAAAGAGTAAAATATAGTTTTCATTTAAATAGATGTTTGCACCCTGAAGATAAAAGATCGAAATTTTTTTTTGTTCTTATTGAATGTAAATTGAAATGAAAAAATGCTAATCAGCTGTACTTTTTCATTTCAATTGTGGAATTAATTTTAAGATACTATGATTTGACAATTGTAAATTCATGTCAACATGATCAGACAGGAATCATCGATACATCTTTTTGTATAAAACATGCTTTGAATAAAGGATAGAATTTCTATGTCAAATGGTTTCATCACTGCATATGAAATTCTTACTTTTTATTTAAGTAATAACACCTAAAGGAATTTCCATTGAAAAACTGCCAATTTCGTTATAATTTCTTTTGAAGACATATAGAGAAATTTCTAAAATCATGTCCCTTTCATTAACTGTTGAAGAATTTATAAATATAATCTTTAGTGTAATTTCTAATAGTTTTATTTATCCCAAAATTTGTTTTGTAAATAAAAATTCATCATCAAAGTTTATGATATTGGCTAAGGTTGACATCAGTAAATTTTAAAACACTATTAAAGAAAGAAAATGTGTTCTAAATAAAATAAGCATTCTTGCTTAAATTTTCAAATGAGATGAAACTTTTTTATTTTTTTTATAAAAATCTTTGGGATGGCAGATAATAATTACTCTGTTAGGTAAGCACGTTTATTATAAGCCTTAAGTACTTCAACTTAATTAAATTTTATGTAAATTATATTATCAGGTGAATAAAGAAAATAGCAAACTTCATTGTCAATCATATTTCCCATTTTTTATTAATCTGTTAAATTTGTCTTCTGCACAATAAATGATTTTCTAATTATTTCAAATTTAGAAGAATTAGCAATACAATATCAGAGTGTTATAATTAGCTTTGAAGATTGTCATAAAATAAGAAAAGGTTATTTATATTCATTGCCAATTTATTTAAACAACATTTGAATCGGAATTTTTTTTTTTCAAACAGAGAATTTAAAATCTGTCAAACTATTTACAATCCCCAATGAATTTGGAAAAAAAAAAAATTGTAATTCAGATATTTGATTGTAAGATATTTCCTAATGGTGTATTTTTCGAAAAATTTTCAAATCAAAATTTGTAAAATATGCATCAAGGTCAATAAATTATACCCAATAGTTCACAACTAAAAGCCAAATAAACCCCCATTATGCTCCTATAATTTTTTATTTTAATTTATTTAATTATTCATTTATTTATTTTTTATGGTGGTGAAAGAAGGGATGAAGAATTAAAAATGCAAGTCTTCAACTACCTAAAAAACTATAACAAAATCAACTATATATATATATATATATATATATATATATATATATATATATATATATATATATATATATATATATATATATATATATATATATATATATATATATATATATATATATATATATATATATATATATATATATATATATATATATATATATATATATATATATATATATATATATATATATATATATATATATATATATATATATATATATATATATATATATATATATATATATATATATATATATATATATATATATATATATATATATATATATATATATATATATATATATATATGTATATTACAGTTTTCCACCACTCACGGGCAGAGCCTTTTCAAGAAGGGGCAGAAATAAAAAATAAAAGAAAAACTAACCCAATCCTGAACCTTACGCACTCCTCTCAAGTGGGCACACACGGAAGCCTTGAAGAGAGGAAGATTAAATGCAGGAGGAAAAATAGATGAAGGTAAGGAGTTCTACAGAACAGAGGTGGCAGGAAAGAAGAAGGCATCACAACGGATAAGCCTAGGGTTTCCTGCATCCTCACAAAATTCTTGTGAAAGCAGGGCTCCCCTTGTACAACGAGAGCGACGCAATGGAGGAGAAATGAAAGAAGCCAATTCCCTCTAGCACCTGCCATTGTAGTACCTATAGAAAAGAGATAGTGCGTCAAAGTCACGTTGCAGAGATAGAGGTTCAAGAGAGTTTGAAAGTAGAGGACAGTTTATTAATCTTTTAGCATTAGACTGAACCCTATCCAGAAGAGAGGAGGAACCGAAGCCCCCACCAAAATGTCAGAACAGTAATCCATACAAGGGCGGATAAAATCATTATATAATTGGAGTAATTATTCAGAAGAGAAAAATTCTCTCAACCTGAATAGTATTCCCAACATCTAGAGGCCGCTTTAGCACTGAAGAAAAGTATTAGTATTAGGAGATAGAGAGTAGAGTTGAACTAGGAAAGGAGCTAACTCGGAAACACACTCCCTCAGATCATGAGGGGGAATTTCATCCGGGCCACTGACCTTCCTGATGTTATAGATTTCAAGACCCCATCCTCCCGATCATGAGTAATCACAGGTAGAGACATGGGAAGCCTGAGAGGAGAAGTAAAGGAAGGGACGCAATAATCGTGCAGAGTGGAATTAGATTTAAAAAGGAGTCAGAAGTGATTAGACTTTTCAGAGGTAGTATTAGCTACATAACCATCAGAGAGAATAAGAAGATGAAGGTAGATTTACAGAAGTTATTTTTGACATTTTTGCAAGAGGACAGAAATTTTTATCAGTCGGAGAATCATGTAGGTCAGAGCACTTCTTTTTCTGAAAGTACGCTTAGTCTGTCGAAGAACATACCCTCAAAGATTCCGAGCTGACGAAAATTAGCAAGACTGAAATTAGAAGGAAAGTTTTTCCATTTACGATAAGCAATATCCCTCTCCCAAAGGACAAGAGAACAATTGCTCAAACCATGAATTTTGAGGAGAAAAAGATTTCGTTGAAGATGGAATAAACCTGCTCATCCCAACGACGATAACAGCCCCTACCTTTTCAGCAGAAACAGAAGCATCCCCTGAGCCAAAAGCAAGATTCATTCCAATGTTAGTTAGCAAAGAAGTGAGCATTGCTCTCCCAAATAGTCCGATTGAAGTGCCAGAAAGTATATTTAGGGCATGGTGGAACTGTTGGAGAGAAAGCATTATAACTAAGAGCTACAATATTATGGTCAGAGTTACCGATAGGAGGGAAAATGGTGTATTTATATCTAGAAGGAGAAGTAGTGAAACATAAATCAAGTGTATTCAAGAACTGGTAAGGACGATCTGGAATGTGTATGGGTTACCTAATCAACAGATCGTTAAGAATGCTGAATTATGTGGCATCCTTTCCACCTGCATCAATATGAGAGGAGCCCAACCACACAGTGTAGTGTAAGTTGAAATCCCGTAAATAGAGGACCTCCTCATTTGAATGAGAAAAAGTAACAGTTTCGTGAGAAATAGTAATATATTGAAAAAGAACTGGAAAATATTTTCCATTAGTGGAGCAATAACCGAAACAAGAAATAATTGTAGTAGTAGGAAGACAGATTTTAAGCCATAAAACATCGAAAATAGGAGATTTAAGATTTGATTTTACTGCCTAGCATTCGTTTGTTTGTGCCTGTTTATATTAAAGCCGTCTGCCTGTCTGTCTGTTTCATAAACAATTTGTACATCAGACTCTTTGATATCTTTTTATTGAGTGTCTTTTTTTAATTAAAATAATCTACCTGGCTCTTAAGGAAGCTGTTTCATTTTTTTTTTGGCACAACAGACTTTTCTATCTTTTTAGTGTCTGTCTGTTTGCAAATAAAGCAGTCTTGTCCTTAGCCAGGGCTGTTTCATGATTTTTTTTTGTAAAACAGACTTTTTGCTATTATTTATTTTCTAATTAAAGGAGTCTTCCCCAGAGCGAGGACTTTTTCAAGATCTTTTGAATATCAGACTTTCTGCTACCGTTTTTGCGTATATATGTTTGTAATTAAAGATTGTCTGTATGTATCTTAAAGGCGACTATTTTATGATCTTTTTTGTATAACATTTTTGTGCATGATTGATCTTTAGCGGTGGATTTTTTTTTTGAATTCTTTTTCTTTTCTACAACAGGCAATTTTCTTTCAATTTCGAACGTGCCTGATTGGTCGTATATTCTAAGGAATATTGATCACTTCTTGGTTCTGAGGTTTATTTTTTTCAGAACAGGCAAACCTTAAGTAAATCTTAAAAAGAATAGAACTTTTAGTATGTCTGGTATTAAGAGATAGAGAGTAGAGTTGAATGAGGAAAGGAGCCAATTCGGAAACACACTCCCTCAGAACGCGATTGGGAATGCCATTCGGGTCACTGGCCTTCCTGATGTTCATAGATTTCAAGATCCCATCCTCCCGATCCTGAGTAATCACAGTTAGAGACATGGGAAGCCTGAGAGGCGAAATAATGGAAGGGACGCCAGAATCGTGCAGGGTGGAATTAGATTTAAAAAGGAGGCAGAAGTGATTAGACTTTTCAGAGGTAGTTTTAGCAACAGAACCATCAGAGAGAATAAGAAGATGAAAGGCAGATTTACAGAAGTTATTTTTGACATTTTTGGCAAGAGGCCAGAAATTTTTATCAGTTGGAGAATCATGTAGGTCAGCGCACTTCTTGTTCTGAAAGTACGCTTAATCCGTCAAAGAACATACCTTCAAAGATTCCGAACTGAACGAAAATTATCAAGAGTGATAGGAGAATGATATTGGTCTGTTTGTTTTGGAAAAACCTGTTTGCTCAATGTTTGTTGTTTTAAAGAATGAGCAAGCTTAGAAATGTGAATCATTTTTTTCTTGAGAGTATTCAAACTTTGAGTATATTTATGTTACTTTGTTTAAAATCATTTGCTTGTTCATAGATTGTTCTTTATGGAATAGAAGTGTTGGAGAGATGAAAATAGGGGGGAAATAGTCTGCTTAGGGAAGGTCCAGTTTTCATTATTTTTTAGTTTTCGTACAATTTCCATGAAATTTGCAGTGTATATAGCTCTTTTCCCTGTGAAAAAAAACTGCATTTGTAGCGTCTTTCTTTACCTAAAGCGGATAAAATGTTTTTTTTTTTGTTGAAAATTTACCCCTTTTTTAAATAAAAATTTCGACCAAGCCACTGATCGGAAGAATCTGAAAATTTGAGCGTATATTCAAAAAATCTATTGGCTGCAAAAACATCTAGCAGAAAAAGTAAAAAGGTATATGCCATTTTTTGACCAACTGTCGAAAAAAAAAAATTTTTGAATTTTTTTTTCTACACTTCCGGACAAAAAAAAAAATAAAATGAAATAAAATAAAAAAATAAATAAAAATAAAATAAAAAATACTCGATAGGAAATTATAATTTTTGTTGAGTTCATAGAGAAGAGAAAGGGATACAACTTTATATCAATAAATTATTCAGTGCTATTTGTTGGTTTTTAGATATAGCTTCTCAAAAATGGGCAATTTTTGAAGAAATTTCAAAATTCCCAAAGTTTGACAGGCTGTATATCGAACCAGATAAATAGCATTTAAATTTGTATTAAATAAAAGTTTTAGCTCTGTCCCTCCTCTAAATACCTACTAAAAATAAAAAATTGTATCTTGGGGATTTTTTTTTAAAATAATTATTTTTGTTCGGAAAGGTAAATTTTGGCCATTTTTTTCAAAAAAAATATATATATATATATATATATATATATATATATATATATATATATATATATATATATATATATATATATATATATATATATATATATATATATATATATATATATATATATATATATATATATATATATATATATATATATATATATATATATATATATATATATATATATATATATATATATATATATATATATATATATATATATATATATATATATATATATATATATATATATATATATATATATATATATATATATATATATATATATATATATATATATATATATATATATATATATATATATATATATGTATATATATATATATATAACTTTTTCTAAAGCAGATATTAAAAAAGTCTCACGATACGATTGTAGCAATGAGGACTAAGAATATTCAGTTACATTGTCAGATCATTTCGAGCACTGGTTTTCCACTTCTATTCATTTTTTTTTTTTTTTTTTTTTTGAAGTTTGGCTCAAAATAACTTTCAAACCGTTATAGACTCAGAGAAATGTCAGAAATCGACTGTTTTCAACAGGAAAAAATGCATATACACTGCAAATTTCAGAGTAAAAGGTTAAAAACTAAAAAACCCTTTTCTGAAATTGAACCCTCCTCTTATGACAAATCGGAAATTTTATTTAGTGATTTTGTCGCGCATCACGTATTAGCTGATTAGGTGCAGCAGAACTCGATTCGTTCCAAAAAGAAATTAACAGCTAATAGTTCCCGGAAGTTCGCGTGTACCAACAGGTTAGCGATCGTTCGGGAACATTGTCATCTTTAAAAAAATAAAACAGTTGCGAGAGCACTACGCCGTATGGCGGATTTTGGTCTTGTTCTAGATCACGCCAGCAACAAGCCTTTTTTAAGTTAACCGATATTAAAAGTAAAAAAATAGGAAAAAACAAATTTTTTCAATATTTTAAACTTAAGTAAATTAATTAAAAGAAATTTTACAAATAACAGCAAACCGTAACCAGTGTTAAGAGTGCAGTTGGCCGTGTGCTAGATTTTGGATTTTCCCCAGATGCTACATGTAGTATTTAAAAATCTAATAATGGAAAGAATTCCTTCAGTATCTTTTATGTATAAAAGCAAAGTTAGAATATGACTGTAAGATATATAAAGTCAAACGTTATTTTTCATACACACTTAGAATCCAATTTAATATTGGTTCATTGGAGATAAGAAACTGTTAATAAAAAAAAACATAGCAGCTCTTGATAACTGGGATAACAATTTGAACGTAATATATTGCTGTGCCTATTCCCAGAAAGATAATTTTGCTTGGTGATTCACCGGCTTTGAATAAAAAATATGAATTTATTAAAAACATTTTATATAAATTGCGGTGTAAAAAAATGCATTGATTAAAAGAAGAGTAAAAATATTGATAAGCAAAGATAAAAAAATTACTGATAAAAAAAAAAAAGTGTCAACAATAAATCGTTTCTTCAATAGTTTCATATAATTTGCAAAGATATTCTTCATACATTTTGTTTACGATAGTAATATATCATTATTCAATCAATTAGTTTAATAATGGATCTGAAGATTTTAAAATTCTTGGTTGGTATATTATATATATATATATATATATATATATATATATATATATATATATATATATATATATATATATATATATATATATATATATATATATATATATATATATATATATATATATATATATATATATATATATATATATATATATATATATATATATATATATATATATATATATATATATATATATATATATATATATATATATATATATATATATATATATATATATATATATATATATATATATATATATATATATATATATATATATATATATATATATATATATATATACGGCTTGTGTAAACTTGGCAAGGAGGGGCTGCAAGTATATATATATATATATATATATATATATATATATATAATATATATATATATATATATATATATATATATATATATATATATATATATATTATTATATATATATATATATTATATATATATATATATATATATATATATATATATATATATATATATATATATATATATATATATAATATATATATATATATATATATATATATATATATATATATATATATATATATATATATATATATATATATATATATATATATATATATATATATATATATCAAACGTACCTTACTTATTCTGGAAATATCGATATACTGGAAGCATCTATATATCAATGCAAATGTTTTGACATTCGTATTATTATTATTATTTAGCTTTCATTTCATTTAGGCCTATTATTATTATTATTATTATTATTATTATTATTATTATTATTATTATTATTATTATTATTATTATTATTATTATTATTTAGAAATAAGATTACTTCTTGGAAAGCTTGCTGATACTATTATTTAAAAATAAGATTAGTTCTTTGAATTTTAGATGTCGAAAAGTTTTCAATTATTTTTTTATTGAAATCTGGTATTTTACACCATTTCGCTCTCTATTGAAAACATCGCTAATACATGGTACTACATTTAATAGTTTTTATTCTATTCAAAGTCGAGAAACATCTCTCTGCTTCAGACGTTGTCATCGGAGTTGTAATTGCTTTCATATAAATAATGTTTTAAAAGCATACTGTCATATTACACCAAATTATATAAATTTCACATTTTTTTACACTATTCTTACTCAATCGCTAAATTTATCTTCCTTCAAAATTGGAAAAATTTATCTCACAAAAACAGACTTGCCAAACGTACGTCTTTCAACATAAAAAAACAATTATTACGTACGTATTAAAATTATTATAAGATTTTTTTCTATTCCCAATTATTCTTACTTAAAATTCTGCAAGGATTACAAAAATGTTAGCCTTTTTAATGTACTTTTAATAGTTTTTTTAATATTTAAGTATGTAGAAGTGCATCTGGCATATATATATATATATATATATATATATATATATATATATATATATATATATATATATATATATATATATATATATATATATATATATATATATATATATATATATATATATCGAAAAAAAAAAAAAAAAAAAAACTTGCAATTTTTCTTCCACAATTAAAAAAACAACCTCCCTCGAGATGAGACTTTAAACAACTGTCGTAAGTTGCTACATATTACCGTGGTTGCTATATCTGTCTTATTAGGGCAGAAATTTTACAGCCCATTTTTTAAATAATGGCAATGCTTGAAAAATAATATCGTACCCAAAAATTTGAAGTTGCCAAATGCATTTACTTCTTATTTTCTTTAATGATTTATACTTTTTATGTATTAAGTTGTTAAAAAAATGAATTTAAATCACTTTTCTCTGACAAAAATTTCATATTTATATCAACATCCTACGCCTGGTATTTTTAATTTGGAGGGGCTGCAGCCCTCGGAGCCCATAATGACGAGCCGCCACTGTATATATATATATAATATATATATATATATATATATATATATATATATATATATATATATATATATATATATATATATATATTATATATATTATAGGCCTCTAGCCTTTGCCCACCATAGGTGAAATAAATATATATATATATATATATATATATATATATATATATATATATATATATATATATATATATATATATATATATATATATATATATATATATATATATATATATAATATTATATTGCCCATATAGGTGAAATAAAATATATATATATATATATATATATATATATATATATATATATATATATATATATATATATATATATATATATATATATATATATATATATATATATATTATATATATATATATATATATATATATATATATATATATATATATATATATATATATATATATATATATATATATATATATATATATATATATATATATATATATATATATATATATATATATATATATATATATATATATATATATATATATATATATATATATATATATATACATTAAAGACCCACAGAGCAATCGAAAGTTTAATCAAAAATTAAAATGCAATCAAATATTCAGTTACTCTTTAATCATAATGACAATGCAATTGAGATTAAACTTTATTACGGTTTGATTTAATTAATCAAAGTGACTTTTATTTATTGCTTCGCTATAGTAAATAATATTAAGAAACTATTAAGGAAGAAAATATTAAATAAGTACAAAATATTAAAATATTTAGTACAAAATAAGAAATCAGAATCTTAAACATTTTTAAGAGTTACTTTTAAATTTCATTGTATTTAGTGAATATGAGTCAAACAACATTGGTTATTATGACAAAATATAGTTTATTATGTCATAAAATGGAGAGGTTGTAAACTGACACTTAGAATGTAAATCAAAACCAACGAATAGAATTGAAAATCACTTAATTTGTCGTTTTGATACATGAAAGGTCTATCTAAAATATCAAAAATCATAAATTTGTTTAAGTAAAAAGCATATGAGAAATATAAATTAAATTAAATAGCTTTGGAAACATCTCGATTATTCTAATCTTGTCTCAGATCACCAATATTCATTTCTTTGGAAACGCTCTACTGATGATCTTTCTCTTCTTTCAGACTCTTGGTTCTCTTCTAATCGGTATATTGGTGAATCTTTTGATGCGAGGTTTGAAATACCGAAAGTTTTCGATAAAGTTTGACTCAATGCTTTGATTTCAAAACACTTTTCGAACCTAACCTTTTCTCTTATTTTCATTTTACAGCAACTTTTGCAGACAGCCACCAATCATCCTTTAAGACTATTAATAATGATGTTCCTCAGAGATCTGTCCTATCCTAACACTTTTCTATTGTTATTAATGACTTACTCGCTATTACTTCATTTTACATCTACTTTCATGCTGATGACTCTATCCTTCATTATTCTTATCAATTTGAAAGACTCCATTCTCAGCGGCAGTAAATTGAGGCTAGGAGAGCAGCTCTGGAGCAATAAACCACTGATATTTTCCGTATTTCTCATTGAACATAGAAAACATTTGTTTTAAATATCTCTAAAAATTTCAGTTCGTTCTTCTTTCAATTAGACCTAATCTCATACACAACTATGGTATCTTCTTTGAAAACACAATCCAAACCTTTGTCTGAGCATAATTTCCTCGGTTTTATTTTCCTTGTGATCTTTCTTGGTAATATTACATTATTTCACTTTCCAATCAAGTTTTTAAGAGGCTAGATATTCTGAGAACAATTCAAAATCTCACCAGACCTCTAAAATTGATTACTCATTATGAAGGTGTATACCTTCCTCATCTGGTGTGGTTTTACTAATAAAGCTATTGCTATTGCATTTGTTTTTCAGGTACTCTGTTGATGGAATAAATTCTCTTAAATGTTAAATAATTAATTATTACCACAGATTTACCTTTTCATTTGGTTTTGTTATTCATTTATTAAATTATAAATATATATATATATATATATATATATATATATATATATATATATATATATATATATATATATATATATATATATATATATATATATATATATATATATATATATATATATTATATTTTTATATTATTATTTTATATATATATATATTATTTTATATATATATATATATATATATATATATATATATATATATATATATATATATATATATATATATATATATATATATATATATATATATATATATATATATATATATATATATATATATATATATATATATATATATATATATATATATATATATATATATATATATATATATATATATATATATATATATATATATATATATATATATATATATATATATATATATATATATATATATATATATATATATATATATATATATATATATATATATATATATATATATATATATATATATAGCGGTTTCTTTTGTTTAAGTATCAACCAAAGTTTCGCAACATTTCATCAATATTTTAAATCTGTAATATTGTTTTCAGAAAATTTCCTAGATTAAGGAACTCCTCCAACTTTTTATTGAATTTCTTATTAAAATATTTGAAAGAATTTATTTTCTCGAAATATATTTAAGAAAGTTCCGAACAAATTATGTCATAAATATTAAATATTAAGAGCTGAGAAGAGGCAATAACGCGAGAACTTCTGCCATACTTTCCCATTCCCTTTATTGGTTTTAATAAAGCTTTCTTTAAAAAGAAACCTCTTCAAATCTTTTAAGTCACTTAATTACTTTAATCTTTTTATTTATGTCGTTCATGGCATGGGTGACAGGCATTCTCTACCTTAGCTACCGGTAAATGTGCAACTTCCAAGGCGTTCCACATCGAATGACTCATTCTTCAGGATCCGTTTAATTTGGATGTCATAATGAGAGAAGCAGGTGTGTGAGATGTCAGAGGCAAGGCTGTGATAGATATCTACCTCATAATAAATAATATGTAATGAGTATTACTTCAGCAATGTTGTAATATTGAACTATAAATTATTGAAGAAAAGCAATATATCAAAATAATTAAGCTTTCCTTTAAACAATTATCGGAAATGTGTCCCTTATATTAGACTATTGTCATTTCCAATGAATGTCATCCATAATGTGATGAACATCGAGTCGATTTAATACTTGAAAGTTTGGATCCTTATCCTAAAGAATATAACACATGGCACATGGCACATGACACATGTCATATGACACATGGCACGTAGGTTAGTATAGTGGATTAAGAGTAAAGAAAATTTAAAAGAGTGGTAATTTTGATTACGCAGTCGCGTGATTGTGAAGTCATATACCAAAATACAAGGAACATGTTAAAGCTAACTCAAGATAGCAACCAAGAACCTGTTCCAAAAATCGAAAATAGCGGATTGAAGTGAAGAATGAACAAGACGATAAGGAATCCGAATCCTATTTCACAGAATCTAGAGTCTTAACCCAAATCCAACTTCTTCGTATTCGGATGACAGAATATAAACTTGATAGAATCAAGATGCCATAGTGCCATAGTTTCACAGTCATAATGTCACTTTAAAACATACAAAAGCATGTTTGTGTGTAATGTGTCAGAGTCAATGTAAAGTCGACAATGCCGAGGCACTGACAAATGTAGTAAGTGGCGTGAAAAAGCATGGACCCGAGCTGTAGGAAAAAAGGATAGATAATTTGTGGTATTTGTTGTAAAATGACAAGTTTTTGCTGTTAAAGTTTCTTATAAAAAAGATCTTAAAAGAGCGTGGAGTGTACCAAAAGGCAAGTTCTTTGGTCAAAACACCGTAACAAAAGCTAAAAAAAAACAATATATACGGCACAAGAAA
The DNA here is from genome assembly GCA_009176605.1 of Armadillidium nasatum. Taxonomy (NCBI): domain Eukaryota; kingdom Metazoa; phylum Arthropoda; class Malacostraca; order Isopoda; family Armadillidiidae; genus Armadillidium; species Armadillidium nasatum. The sequence continues at coordinate 45,554 of SEYY01021078.1, forward strand.
GAAAATGAGAGGTAGATCGCACTAGCCTCCAATATATATATATATATATATATATATATATATATATATATATATATATATATATATATATATATATATATATATATATATATATATATATATATATATATATATATATATATATATATAAGGTCTAGAAGAAGAGAGATGGTATTCGATATTTGGAAATTGACAAGTGACCCGGAACATTGTAGAAATTAATAATAATAATAATAATAATAATAATGATAATAATAATAATAATAATAATAATAATAATAATAATAATAATAATAATAATAATAATAATAATAATAATATAATAATAATAATAATAATAACAATAATAATAATAATAATAATAATAATAATAATAATAATAATAGTAATAATAATAATAAACCTGCACCAGAGCAAGCAGGCAGCAAAGTTTTTAGTGGCACCAACCCACTCACTAGAGGTCACCATCTCCCAAGTGGTGATGGAGAAAGGGTTCGATGAAGGGCTGTCTTTGGAAGCTACTCCTCTGCGATATATATAAATATATATATATATATATATATATATATATATATATATATATATATATATATATATATATATATATATATATATATATATATATATATATATATATATATATATATATATATATATATATATATATATATATATATATATATATATATATATATATATATATATATATATATATATATATATATATATATATATATATATATATATATATATATATAATTTGTGTGTGTGTGTATGTATTCATGTGTTATGCTTTATTCTTGAATACTCTTCATGTTCTCGTCTTTTTTTTCCTTTTCTCTGAGAACCCAAATTGGGACATTGTAATTTCCTATGTTAAATTTAACTTCATTTTATGAAACTTCAATTAGTTAACATTTAAAAATTTTAGATAGTTTCACCTTTTTCAGATATGAGGACTCTTGTTTTCACCATAACAAACATTCCTTCTGAAGAACCTGATAATTATTTTTCTCTTTAAAAAATCTTGTATTCATTTTATTTACGAGCGTAGTAAAAAAAGGAAAAATATCAACAGTTTTAGAGTAAAAAATAGTTTACGAGTAGTCTTCAGTTTATTTACGTGAAATTCTTTCTAAGACTGCAGAGGAAAATGTATATGCAGTCGATCTAGTAAACCTCGCCTTCTCCAATTCCTTATGTTGTTGCTAAGCAAATTTCTCTTTCCTGTGAACAGTTGGATATTCAAGAAATGATATTCTCTCCCTTTCTCTCTCTCTCTCTCTCTCTCTCTCTTTCTCTCTCTCTCTCTCTCTCTCTCTCTCTCTCTCTCTCTCTCTCTCTGTCACTTTATATCTTTTCTTCTCAGATATTCCTGTTTCTACGTCTTTGTCACCTCCCTATTCCATCCATGCCCTCCTTCCCCCTCTGTCTATTTTCCGATGTTCCTGCATCCCTATATTATTTCAGAACACATACATATATACCGTGGTGTAGGTAGCCTTCTAGGTCTTCTTCTACTGCTATTTCTTGCAATGCTTATCCTCCATCTCCTTCCTTATCCTTCTGTAAACAACCACGAGCAAAGATATATTTTGAAAGCGGGAATTCGATGAAAACTTTGATCATCCACAGTGCTGCCTTCGTATGCTCGTAAAGGACATTAATATCTATAATAGACAAGGCTAGGTCTGTCCAAACACACGCACTCATTACAAACTAAGGGTACAAAAAAAAATAAATAACTCCAGTGAGCATCGATTTCTGTCCTTCATGGTTAAAAATGAAGAGAGATGATATATTTTTGAATTTTAAAAATAAGAATAAAATTCAAAAGGGACTTAAAGAGGATTAATAAAAAGGATTAAGACTAACGAAAGAGAGCGAAGAGTTCTTTTTTATTTTATATTATTCTATTTTACATTATATTACATTTATTTTTATTTTATTTCATTTTTACATTTTCTTTTTTTTTTATTTTTAATTTTTCAACATTTATTTTCAATCTATTGCAATTTTTTTGCAAGGTATATATTTACTCAATTTATTTTACTATACATAAATTTTTATTCTGATATAGTTTTTGCATTATCTATTTGTTTTTGCTTTATCTTTAAATTACTATTTTAATTTCAAATATTTTTTATAGTGTAACTTAAAATTATTTTTTAATTTTATTATTAAGCTTTATCTTCTTAATTTTATATTTTTAATTAATTTTTTATTTTAGCATGAAATTTATATTTTTTAAATTTTACTTTTATTATAATTTTATTGTTATATATATATATATATATATATATATATATATATATATATATATATATATATATATATATATATATATATATATATATATATATATATATATATATATATATATATATATATATATATATATATATATATATATATATTTCCTCTTTCTTATTTCAAATTTCTTTATTTCAATTTTTAAATTTTATTTGCATTTCTAATTTTTTATTATTAAATTTTCTTTTATTTTCTTTTAAATTTTTTAATATTTATTTTAATTTTTACGTTAAATTTTGTTTTTCGTTTTATTATTCATTTAAATTTTATTTTTAATTTTAATTTTTATTTTAACTGGTAAATTCTATTTTATTAATATATTTCAATTTTTTAATTTATTTATTTTTTTATTTTGAATTATTTTTGAATTTTAATTTTTTTTCATTTTTAATTTAAAAAAAAAAAAAAAATTTCAAACAAAAAAAAAAAATAAATAAATAAAATAAAATAAAAATAAAAAAAAAAAAAAAAAAAAAAAAAAAAAAAAAAAAAAAAAAAAAAAAAAAAACTTGCATTTTTTTTTTTTTTTTTATGCAAAATAAAACAGGGGAATAAGAGTAAACTCTAAGGCATTTTAATGTAAAATACGGAAAGGTAATGCAAAAAAAAAATTATTTGTATTACGTAATGATTATATTTTCACTGTAATTTCATCTGATTTTATGCTAATATCATTCTAAGATGCATATCTTTAAGTCATATACCATTCAATACCGTATAAAAATTATACTATATAATAAAGATTATTCACGGTATTTTAATCTGATTTTATGCTGACATCATTCTAAGATGCGTACCTTTAAGTCATATACCAATCAATATCATACATAAATTTATATTAAATACTAAAGGGTATTCACAGTATTTCAATCTGATTTTAGATTGAGTTACCATTTAATGACGTCATTATCTTTTCATTTAATTTATTATGTAAAATTATTCATCTATATAATATGATTCACGCCTATTGACAGTGCTTCAACCTACTTTTTCTTTAGCACCATGATTCCACATTCATCATTTATTTTGTAATAAAATATCGTTTTATTTTAATGTTGAAACTTTAAAATTATTTTTCTTATTTAAATTAAGAACACATCGTTTGTTTAACTTTTGAAAAACAATGAAACAGTGCGTAACGTATTTGTATTAGTAAATATAAAAGGGTGAAATGCTAGATAAGCATTTTATTATTATCATTATTTTATAATCGTAAATTCACGGCATTTAAACCTGATTTTATGTGGCGTTAGAGTGATGTCATCTTTTTATTTAAATATCTTATATATGCTAATCATTTATATTGAATAATAATAACGTATATGCAGTACATTAATATAATTTTTCATGTATAGAATGATTTTATATAAATTTCATATAATTTTATTTCACTTAATTATTCTTTAATTTATTACACTTTTTGTCAGTTCTTGTATCTTTTTTTCTTGTTCTTACCGTCCTTAAAGGAGGTCAATATCAACGTCATTGATTAAACAAAGCAACTTACCAACTCCATCTCTTCATAAGCAACTTTTCTTCTCAAATTTTAATAATTTTTCTATTCCATATTAAATTCTTATTTTGTAAATATTATTTTTTCAATCTTTCTTTGTAATTTGATTTAAATTTGTAATTTTTATTTTCAATTTAAAAAAATTTATTTCATTTTCAATTTAAAAAAAATTTAATCATTTTTCAATAATATCTTGATTTATTTTCCCATTTCATACATTTTTTACTTAATAAGGTTTATTTTTGTTTTAATATACTTTTATCATCTTAAAATTTTTTGCCTGACAAGACACAAAAATATATACACAGACAAGAACGAGCATTCTTGGTAAAAATTCAAAATGGCGATGAAAAACAATTAGAAATTTAAAGATAATTTCTTGAAGCAAAATGTGAACAAAAGGAAAGGAATTCAGATACTTCGTACTTCGATCTAGAATCTGAATCCGCATCCGACTCTGGTCGTCACAACGTAATGACGTCATCTGGTGATATGGTAGCACAACTACACAGTATAATGAAGTCCATGTTAAATATTGAACAAAAATGTATGTGTGCATGGTGTTAGTACTAAGGCAAAGCTGAAAGAGCGAAGACACTACCACTAGTAGGAGATGACTCTTAAAGGAAAATGTATAGCACCCGTGCCCTACACCAAGGGAAAAAAGATTTGAAACATGGCAGGCCAGGGGGATTAAGGGGATTGAAAGAAATTAACCGAATTAAGACGGATAGGTTAAAGGATTAAGTCACGAAAGAGATCAATAAATGTCTTTTAAACTAGTTTCCCTAACTTTTCACTGATATGGCATTGGCATGTACACAGGTATTATTAGCCCTGGCACCATTCAAAAGAGTTTACCCGATATATATATATATATATATATATATATATATATATATATATATATATATATATATATATATATATATATATATATATATATATATATATATATATATATATATATATGTTTCGTTACTTATGACTTTCAGACCGGAAGATCGTTGCGCGATTAGTGAAAGTGGCTTCGTCTGTTTAGACTGTTTCGCAAGAGGAGCCTGTTTGTTAAATGAGGAAGATGAAACATATACAGTAATATTTGATTACATGTGTCCAAACACTCCTTCGCAGATTTATGTAAGTTATTAGTGAATTTATAAATACTTTACAAATATGTATAGTAATACGAGTTAATATTACTTGGAACTCAAAAAGACGTTTCCATTCATTTCATCTTTTTAGTTTTAATACAAATATATAAATTTCATAAATCGAACTTGATTATCTTTAATTAATCTTGTTTTTGATTTGCATTTTTCACGTATCATTATTATACTTCAGCCTTACTGAGAATCTTTTATTAATACTTCAATTATGAAGGGATGTAGGTTTATGTAGAGAACAAAATATATATATATATATATATATATATATATATATATATATATATATATATATATATATATATATATATATATATATATATATATATATATATATATATATATATATATATATATATATATATATATATATATATATATATATATATATATATATATATATATATATATATATATATATATATATATATATATATATATATATATATATATATATATATATATATATATATATATATATATATATATATATATATATATATATATATATATATATATATATATATATATATATATATATATATATATATATATATATATATATATATATATATATATATATATATATATATATATATATATATATATATATATATATATATATATATATATATGGGGGAGGGAAGTAGCTCTCCCGAAGCGATGAGATTACCCCCTGTTGGGTATACGGGATGTTAAAGGTACTCCTATCTCATCCCGGTGCCCAATGGTTCGCTCCCTTTCGCGCTCACCTTCTATCTACACGGAGTGGCTCTCCTTTACATACATAAAACATTTCTAACACATCTTAAAAAAATTAAATAAAATCAAAATGGCGTCAACTTCGGTAGCCTCGGAGAAGCCACGGGGGGCGGCTTCCAAAAATAGCCCCTCATCCACCCCTTCCCCCATCACCACTTGGGAGTTGGTGGCCTCCGGTGATGGGGTTGGTGCCACCAGGACTCGGCCGCCGGCTTGTCCTGATGCACGGTCTATTTTTTTCATTAATTTCTGCAACATTCGCGGTCTGCACTCTAATTTCCACTTTGTTGAACATCACCTCTCTTCTTCTAGACCTCACCTCTTATTCTTGACCGAAACTCAGATGTTTGAGCGTTCTGATAGCAAACCCTATTCTGTTTCCTCCTACTGTCTCTATCCTCAATTTTCAGCCAAAGGCGGTTGTTGTGCATATGTGCGCAACGATGTCGTTTGTTCTCGTGTCTCTAATTTGGAGTCTTCCGAATTTTCCACCTTATGGCTTAGGCTCTCTTGCCATTCTACGACTAAATTCATTTGTTCTGTTTATTTATCTCCTAATTCTACTGACTATGCTAAATTCTTCGACTATTTAAACTCCAAAATAGAGCACATTCTCTCTTCTTCTCCTTTCTCTGAAATCATCATATTAGGTGATTTCAATGTTCACCACCGCCAATGGCTTTCTTCTAGTTCTCATGATACAGCTGGTGAACGTGCCTTCCATTTCGCTATCCAAAACGACCTTGAGCAGTTGGTGCAGCTCCCTACTCGTATCCCTGATCGTCTTGGAGATGAACCCAACGTTCTAGACCTTTTCCTAACTTCTAATCCTTCTCCTTATACTGTTAAACTCTTTCCTTCCTCTGGGTTCCTCCGATCATCTTCTTATCTCTGTATCCTCTTCCTATCTCTTCAAGTCTTCCGCAGGAAAGACCCCCTTCTACGGAAAGGAAACGTTTGTGGCACTTCGGTGCCGCAAGCTGGTCGGACTTGCGGTCGTACTTCTTTGATTTCCCGTGGAATGATTATTGCTTCCGTGGGAGGGGTCCCTCGGAGTGTGCAGAACGCATTACCGAGGTGATTCTCTCTGGCATGGAGGCATACATTCCATATTCTTTCCCTTCTACTAAACCTAATAAACCTTGGTTTAACTCTGCTTGTTCTCGTGCTATCCGCCGCAGGGATGCTGCCTTCAGGGATTACCGTCGTCTTCAAACTCCTGAAACTCACGCTACTTATATTTCATCCCGGAATCGTGCAAAATCTATCCTTCGTAACACTAAAAACTCCTTTCTCCGTAAAAAATGCAATAATCTTTCGGGTTCCTCTTCTTTACGTTCTTTCTGGCATTTTGCAAAAAATGTCAACTCTAACTTTGCTTCTTCCTCTTTCCCTCCTTTAATATCTTCCGACGGCACAACTGCTGTTTTACCTTCTTCTAAAGCTGAACTCTTTGCTCAAACTTTTGCCTCTAATTCAACCTTAGACGATTCCGGAGCTATTCCTCCTCCTTCAACCCCCTCTAACTCAATTATGCCTAAAATTAGAATTTCTTCTAAAGATGTCATTTCTGCTCTCTCTGAGCTTAATACTAAGAAGGCGTACGGTCCTGATGGTATTCCTCCTGTGGTTCTCAAAACTTGTGCTTCCGAGCTTGCACCCTGCCTCGGTAAACTATTTCGTCTTTGTCTATCTACTTCAACCTTCCCTTCTTGCTGGAAACGTGCGCTCATTCAACCTGTGCCGAAGAAGGGGGACCCCTCTCAACCCTCCAACTACCGTCCTATTTCTTTGAACCTCCGTTCTCTCTAAAGTTTTCGAATCTATCCTTAACAGGAAGATTTGGAAGCATCTCAATTCTTCTAATCTTATCTCTGATCGCCAGTATGGCTTTCGTAAGAAACGCTCTACAGGTGATCTTCTTTCCCTTCTCTCTGAATCTTGGTCCTCCGCTATTCGGCATTTCGGTGAATCTTTTGCTGTCGCGCTGGACATATCGAAAGCCTTCGATAGAGTCTGGCACAAAGCTTTGATTTCTAAACTTCCCTCTTTCGGTATCTATCCTTCTCTCTGTGATCTTCTCGCTAATTTCCTTTCCGGTCGTTCTATAGCAACTGTTGTAGACGGCCACCGTTCATCCTTTAAATCTATTAATAGTGGTGTTCCTCAGGGTTCTGTACTATCACCAACACTTTTTCTACTCTTCATTAATGACCTTCTCTCCATCACCTCATCTCCTATCCACTCCTATGCTGATGACTCCACCCTTCATTATTCCTTCCATTTTGAAAAACGTCCCACCCAACAGCAGTTGATAGACTCGAGAAGGGTAGCCTTGGAACAACTAACCTCTGATCTTTCCCGTATTTCAAATTGGGGCAGAGAAAACATGGTTGTTTTCAATGCCTCAAAAACTCAGTTCCTCCATCTCTCCACTCGACACAATCTTCCACACAACTATGATATCTTCTTCGAAAACACTCAACTCAAGCCTTCATCTGTCCTTAATATTCTTGGTGTTTCTTTTTCTCGTGATCTTTCTTGGAAAGATCACATTACTTCTCTTTCTAAACAAGCTTCTAAGAGGTTTGGTGTTCTGAGGCGCCTTCAGAATTTCTTCACGCCACCCCAGTTGCTTGCTCTGTATAGGGGTGTTGTTCGTCCCTGTATGGAGTATGCTTCGCATATCTGGGGTGGTTCCAAACATACAGCTCTCTTAGAGAAGGTGGAGTCAAGGGCATTTCGTCTCATCAACTCTCCTGCTCTTACTAACTCTCTTCAATCTCTTTCTGCCCGTCGAATTGTTGCGTCACTCTCTCTTTACTATCGCTATTACAACAGACACTGCTCTTCTGAACTCTCTTGTTGCATACCTCCTCCATTGAGAAGAGCTCGTGCGACACGCCTTTCTACACATTCTCATCCTTTCTCTGTCCAACTCTCCGACCCCAGACTTAACCGCTATGCTCAGTCTTACATATACTCTACTGGTAAAGTCTGGAACACACTCCCTTCATCTGTTTTCCCAACTTCCTTTGACTTGCATACTTTCAAACGCCGTGTGTCTGGACACGTCGGCCACCATCGACCATGATTATAGACCTTTCCCAACTCCGGTGGAATTTGGTAGGCCTCCTGGCCTTTGCCCACCGGAGGAGACATAAAAAAAAATATATATATATATATATATATATATATATATATATATATATATATATATATATATATATATATATATATATATATATATATAGAGAGAGAGAGAGAGAGAGAGAGAGAGAGAGAGAGAGAGAGAGAGAGAATAGAATCCTTAATCTCCTTGGAGATGAACCCAATACTTTAGTTCGTTTCTTAATTCATATTCTTTTCCTTATATTGTTAATAAAGGAATGGATCCAATTTCAATTTTTGTTTTAATTTTCGACCGATTACCCTGAAATTTTAAAGGTATATGCCTTTTCTACAGCTGGAAAAAAACTCGATTTCAAACGTTTTCCTGTACCAAAAATGGTTTAAAAGTTTTTTTTGAAAATGTTCCACCAATTTAAGTGAATAGTAGAGCCAAACCACTTGTCAAAATGAGTTGAAAATTAGATTATATATTCAAAAATCTATTGGCTATAAAACTTTCTAAAAGATTTTTGTTTTCTGTTTTAATGAAAAAAATTATATGCCTTTTTGATGCATGGCAAG
>SEYY01021078.1:60000-82500 GCA_009176605.1 Armadillidium nasatum
GAGAAAATTGACCAGAGAAAGGATGACACTACATAGAAAGGAATGTCGTACAAACTTTCCTCAATGGAGGAGATATGTAACGGTTGAGTTCAGATGAGCAGAGTTCGTTATAATGGCAATAGTACAGAGAATGACACTTCAATTGAAAGGACAGAAAGAATCTGCAGTGTTAGTGAAAGCAAAAGATTTTATAAGGCGAAAAGCCCTAGACTTCACCTAATGAGATCCTTTCAAAAAAGATCAGGAGGAAAAAAAACACCGAAATTATTAAAGACAGACGATGTTCTGTGTTGTGTATTTTCAAAGAAAGTGTCATCGTTGTGTGGAAGCTTGTGTCGAGTTGAAAGATGGAGGAATTGAAAGTAACCGTGTTTACTCTGCCTCAATTTGATATTCGAGAAAGGTCAGAGGTTTGTCTCTCCAAGGTTACCCTCCTTGCATCAACTAACTGCTGTTGAAAGGAGCGTTTTTAAAATGAATGGAATGATCAAAAGAATAGACCGCATAGGAGTTGATAAGTGATAAAGTTATATAGAGAAGTTCATTAATGAAAATAGAAAAAAAGTTGCAGATATTAGAGAACCCTGAGGAAAAACGCTATTACTAGCTTTAGAGAATGAACGGTGGTCTTCTAAAGCAGATCCTATAGAACGATCGGAAAGGAAATTAGAAAGAAGAACACGAAGAAAGCAGATTCCCAAAGAGGAAAGTTTGGAAATCAAAGCTTTCTGCCAGACACTATCGAAAGCTTTTCACATGGCCAGCGCTGCAGTGAAAGCTTCACTGAAACACCGAAGAGAGGAGGACTAAGAGTCAGAGATAAGAGAAAAATCTCCAGAAGAAGCTTCTTTACGAAGCTATATTGGTGATCAGAGATAAGAGTAGAATAATAGAGATACTTCCAAATGTTTCCGTTAAAGATAGATTTGAAAAGTCTAGAAAGAATGGAGTTTAAGGGAATTGGACGATAGTTAGAGGGTTAAGAGGATACCCCTTCTTCGGCACAGGCTGAATGAGAGCACATATCCAAAAACAAGGAAGGTCGAAGTAGGAAAACAAGACGAAGTAGTTTAACATTACTTGGTACATGCTATGAAGCACATGTTTTGAGAACCTCAGGAGAGATACTATAAGGACCATACTCCTGAGTTTTAAGCTCAGAGCAAAAATGGCATCTTCAGGAGAAATTACAATATTAGGCATATATGAATTGATGAGGGCTGAAGGAGGAGGAGTAGCTCCGGAATCGTCTAAGGTGGAACTTAAAGGTAAAGTTTGAGTGAAGATTTCATCTTTAGCAGAAGGCAAAGTGGCAATTTTGCCGTCAGAGGATACTAGAAGAGGAAAAGACTAAGAAACAAATATAAATTTGACATTTTTTCCATAATGTCAGATATGGCATGAGGAGGAAGAAACAGAGAGTTTATTGCATTTAAGACAGAGAAATTAGTTTTTTATGTTACGTTTTTTATGTTTTTTTATGGATTTTGCATAAATCTTGGATGAAATTTAAGCTGTATGAGTTTTTGGAGTATGATGACAACGGTAATTGATAGGAATGAATATGGAATTTACGCCTTTATGCGAGAGGATCACCTCTGTTATACGTTCTGCTCATTCCGAAAGAACCCTCCCACAAAAACAGTAATCATTTCATAAGAAATTAAAGAAGTGCAACCACAAGTCAGAACAATTAATAGCATCGAAGTCCCAGAAACTTCTCCTCACCTTGGGAAGAGGTCGTTCTTGCGGAAAAAGGAAGAGACAGAGGAGGAAAATTTTAACTGTGTATGGAAAAGGAAAGGAAGTTAAGAAAAGATCAAGTAAGTTGAATTCATTACCAAGATGGTCAGGAATACGAGAAAGGAGTTGCACCAACTGCTCATGGTTTTTCTGAAATGAAAAGTGGTATGCGCATCATCCGCCTTTGACTAAAAATTTAGGATAGGTAGGAGATAAAAGAGTAGGGTTTGCTTTCAGAGCATCCAAGTACCTGAGTTTCAGGTAAGAAGAAGAGATGAGATTTAGAAAAAGAGAGATAGTGTTCGACAAATTTATTAAATTTAGACCAGAGACTTTGAATGTTGCAGAAATTAATGAAGAAAGAAGACTGCTCACCAAGGCAAGCCAGCAGCTAAGTCTTGGCTGCACAATACCCTTCATAGAAGGCCTCCAACTCCCAAGTGATGATGGGATGAGGAGTGGGCCAGGGTCATTGTTTGAATGTTACCCCTCCAGGCATCTCGAAGGGAGCTTTATGTTTCGCCATTTTCATTTACTTTTGAAAAGGTAATGTCAAGTCAAGCGCTTGTAAATTTATGGAGTATGTTGGAAAAATGGGAATGATAGTGGAAGCATAGGCACTCCAATATGAATTGAAAGTAAATTAGAGACCCTCTGAGAAGGCGCAAGGTCAAAAGGAACCAACCAAAAGGCAATGGAGTGAAATGGAATGGTCTATCCGTACCTATCACCCCGTGGGTTATGCCCAGTGTAGGGTACTTGCATCGCTTCAGACGAAGGTGGGACCACTATCTATGTTTTAAGTCTTAAGAGGTGTGAGCGAGGTGAACAAGCCCGTGCCGAACGTATCCACACACGCGCCAAGTTATAAATAACCCCGTCAACCCGGCGTTATTATTATTATTATTATTATTATTATTATTATTATTATTATTATTATTATTATATTATTATTATTTATTATTATTATTATTATTATTATTATTATTATTATTATTATTATTATTATTATTATTATTATTATTATTATTATTAATATTATTATTATTATTGCCCGTCATTAATGATCACATAGTCCTTTATCATATTAAAAATACCATATTCGAACATCTTCAGAAATATCGAAGACATCATAACTGGTCAAATGTCAATTTAATTAAGTTTCCAAATTGATTCTTTATAATTGGAGCAACTGTACCGTTTAACATTTTTAGAGGCACATGGTTATGCATAAGACATCCGTTCAAAAATCTGGATATCATTTTATATCTTAATATAATTAAATTTAATATGGAACAAATGAACATAATCTGGGCCAATTGACGGTTTCATGCTCTGTAAAATCTCCTTAATTTCTCTTATACTAAATAAGTTATAAACTTCTAACCAATTTACCTCTTTTGTCCGTACAGCCTCATCGGACTGACAAAATTTATCATTTAGCACTTTTTTTATATTTCTCAGCGAATTGTTCCGTAATTTTCTTTTCATCTGTTTCATTTTCAATAACTGTTGCACAATTAAGCTTATTGTTCTTGTCCCCAATTTGATGCCAAAAATTCGTCATGTTCTAATTTTTAAAGCTATCAACAAATTTTTTGTCACGAATTTCATTTTCATTAACTCTACTTTTCTTTAATTCATATATAAATTTAGTTCTTGTTCTCTTCATCTCATCTAATCTATTTCTCTCCTTTTCTCTTCCATTTAACTTCCAAATAATAAATTTTTCCCTTGCCTCTTGAAAAAATGGCTTGATAGAATTATTCCAATCAGGAATACATTCCTTCAATTTTTTATTGCCTACAGATATCTTTTTACTAGATATATGGAGCATATTACATAAAAATTCATGAAAATTATCTAAACCTATTAAAGGATTAACATTTTTACAATTATAATTATTACAAAATATAATACTATGGTTGACAAAACAACTCGATTTAAATAAAAAAATCTATGTCATTTTTATATTCATTAAAATCATTTATCGATAGTTTATTCCAATATACAAAATTAATTTTAATTTCATGAAGATTGTAGCAATTCTTTGTATTTAAATTTAATACACAAGATAATGGAAAATGATCCATTACACATAATTCAAAATTGAAATTCAATTGAAAAATCTGAATTATCAATTTGCAGATCCTGAGAGCAAATCACGTGATCCAGCCGTAGGTAGTATTGTGTCCAGGAGAAAGATAAGTAAAATTATCTTCATATAAAACCTTGTCTTACTAAAGAGAATCTTCTTTTAATAATCATCTAAACTTGTTCTAAAATCCTCAATTAAAATTCCTGAATTATGTTTGGTATCTTTTAAAATTGCTTCTTTCCGCTAAGGTACATATAAACTCAACAGTTGACACATTATCTTTTTTGTAACAAGGCAAATAAACATTTAGTAAAAGAATTGTTTGTTTTCAAAGTTTAACGTAATCCCGATACTGAAATCATTATGGTAAATTAGCTTGAAATACCATGAAATTTCCTTCCGCCATAGTATACTTATTCCTTTCTTAGGTCTACCTTCCATTATTCCATCTTTATTTGCATCTTCTACATATAAACACAATCCCATTTATCAGATACATTACTTACCGAAGAGAATCTTCTTTTAATAACATAAGTTCTTGCAATAATAGAACATCGTGTGATTCCAACAAACTTCTAATGGTTTCTATATTATTTCTAAATGAGTTACAGTTACAAGAACATAATCTCAGCGATTTAATCTTTTCAGTTATTTGATCCATAGTTTATATTAGACTAAAATTTTCTACATATTATATTTTTTGGACAGAAATTTTCCGTTAAAAGTTTTCCCCTTACTGTAACCTCTACATTAAGTTTAAATGACTTAGAAGTAGGATTCCAACACTTTAATTCTTCAATTTTATTAATATCAACATTTAAGTTTTTCTTAATGAAATCTACTGTATCATCCCCAACAACATTAGAATCACATTTTCCAATATATAAATCAACGAAAGATTTTGCACATCTAAATTTATCTGTTAGATCTGACACCTTATTTCCAAATATTACTGTTTTATTTTAAAGATTTTTAACTTTAATGAAACCATCATTGTTATTTTCATTATTTACATTTAATCAAACGAAATTTTCTTATTCATATCACTTTTAACTAATCTATTGTTACTAACTTTTTCAAGTTGTGTATCCATACCTGAATTTGAATAAAATTTCATTTTTCTATTTACCTTATTTGACGAAAAATCCGAAACAATTTCTGCCCAGTTTCTTAAATCAGAATCACTGTTCAATTGTACATCTGAGAAATCATCTCCTATTCCATCTTCAAACTGAGACAATACTTGAGAGGCAGGAGGCTCTGAGGAAAGGTCTTTGAATATAAACTCTGTTTTTCCATCCCCATTTCAAAAGCATTAACCTTTTTCAGACCATTTTTATCATTCTTAATTTCGTTAACTAATTTTCAAATTTCATATTAGGCTTCTTTTACACAAGTTAAATCCGATAAAATATTCACATCTTAGACACGCAAACTTTTAAGGTGTACTACCTCTTCTTTAAGTTTCAATACGTCATCAATTAAACTAATTAATCCTTCTCCAACGATATCAAAGCCGCTCGATGGAGGCAACGAATTGAAAAACTCTGCAACAAATTTAGGTAAAATCCTACCTTTTTGTTGTGCAAACCTTATCATATCCATTAAATCCTGCATATCAGCCCTTATTCTATCATCTCCTCTTCTCCCTTTTATTTCTTCACTTAGAAAAGTTGAAATCCTTTGTTTTGCATCTTTAATTTTGCTTTCACCATAAATATCCACACATGTCTTCCCAATCGAATCATTATCAATCGAATCCAATGTTGTTGCTACATAGCACAAAAGATCATTTATTTCAAATTCCACAGATCAAAGGAAGGAAAAAGTCAAAACTCACTCACGAGTTTCGTTTAGAGCAACTGTTGTAAATTTGACACAAAAATGCACTCAAAAGCATTATTTTTACACGTTTTACTCGTTCCGAGGTCAGAACACGATAGATAGATAGATAAATAGATTGATAAATAGATAGATAGATAGATATATAGATAGATAGATAGATAAAGTAGACCAAGAGTTTGTGCTTAAGAGAATAAGCTGTATTCATGGATATCAGTATTGAGTTTAAACAAAGTAACTACTACAACGTCTATATCTAATACTACTAATACTGCTGCTACAATAATGATAATAATAAGAATTAAAAGTAGATGCTGAATAAGAAAAATATTTAAGCTAAGAAGTTTGAGAAAGAGAAAATGAGCGTATATTTGTGTGTATGTGTATTCGTGTTTATAAGGGAGAGAGATATGTAAAAACTTTGATAGAGGAACAAAAATTTTAATACTGCTACTATAAACACAACAACAACAACAACAACAACAACAACAACAACAACAACAACAACAGCAACAACAACAACAACGACAACGACAATAATAATAATAATAATAATAATAATAATAATAATAATAATAATAATAATAATAATAATAATAATAATAATAATAATATAATTATAATAATAAGAAGAAAAAGAATAAAGGAGATTGAAAAGTGTAGAAATTACAATAAATACTACTAGGTCAAACTCTGTTCTAAGCTTACTGAACTTCTCCGTGGAAAGGATGTCTTAGGTCTAATGAACTGGTGTTCACAAGTTCAACTTGTTTTAAGACAAACGGCTACCTTTCCCTGTCTTAGGTCTAACAGTTCATGTGTTCACAAGGTCAATTGTTTAAGCCTAATCTCATTCCTAGCGGCGTAAGGCTAATAGCCTAGGTGTTCACAAGGTTAACTTGTTTTAAGCCTAATCTTAAGCCTATACGTGACATTAACGAAATTTAAACCTAATCTTAGGACAAACAGCCACATATCTCTACTGAAGATTTTAATCAAAGAATGAAAAAGGAACTATAAGAAGAAGGTTAAAAGAATAAAGGAAATAATAATAATAATAATAATAATAATAATAATAATAATAATAATAATAATATAATAATGATAAAAATAACAATAACGAAGTATGAAATAAAAAATTAAATGCTATTAAATAATAATAATAATAATAATAATAATAATAATAATAATAATAATAATAATAATAATAATAATAATAATAATAATAATAATAATAATAATAATAATAATAATAATAATAATAATAATAATAATAATAATAATAATAATAATAATAATAATAATAATAATAATAATAATAATAATAATAATAATAATAATAATAATAATAATAATAATAATAATAATAATAATAATAATAATAATAATAATAATAATAATAATAATAATAATAAAAATAATAATAATAATAATAATAATAATAATAATAATAATAATAATAATAATAATAATAATAATAATAATAATAATAATAACAATAATAATAATAGCAATAATAATAATGTTAATAATAATGATAATATCCCCCGACGAAAGAGTTTTCTTATAACCGGACGAGTGTGCCGGTGCGCACGGAGCTTGCTAGTGAACCTCAATTTTAGCAAGAATGGGATATACCCCCAATAGTAGTTGGGAACCCCATCCCTTAAGAGTACAAACATAGATTTCTAATAGAGATAGGGGTTCAACAGAGACTCACTCATTAATTTTTAATTATTTTTAATTGTTGTTAATTATAATTGTTTGTCTTTATTTTTGGGGGGGTTGGTGGGAGTAGGGGTGTGGAGGTTGGGAGAGGGAGAGCTAGGGGTTTTGGTGAGGGCATGCATCATAGCAATGTTACTTTTCAATTTTGCATAATCGACGATATGTACATTTTACAACTCATGTGAAAGAAAATAATGTCCATCAAAATGTAAGTTACAATAAAGATCAAGAATGTATCAAAAATTTGCAAAGAGAAACCTTGTTCCCAAAAATCTGGCAATTCAGCGACGAAACGACCACCAAAGGGGATCGCAAACTTATCGGTGATTTTAGCGGAAGAGAATGATAAAAGAACTCTATTTTGGACACCATTTTTTGACTTTTTTGAGGCTACATTTTGTACAGATTTTTTCCTTATTTTTAAATGTAAGATTGTATAAAAACTGCATGTTGTGTTGTGTTGAGAAGAGCTTACTGAACAAATCTGTAGACATTTCTGTGCAGAATTTATGTGAATCCACTGCAGCTGGATTTTCCAGAAAGAAATCCAAAAACTTAAAAGGCGATGTAATTTCATATTTTTAATTGCACCAGCATATATATATATATATATATATATATATATATATATATATATATATATATATATATATATATATATATATATATATATATATATATATATATATATATATATATATATATATATATATATATATATATATATATATATATATATATATATATATATATATATATATATATATATATATATATATATATATATATATATATATATATATATATATATATATATATATATATATATATATATATATATATATATATATATATATATATATATATATATATATATATATATATATATATATATATATATATATATATATATATATATATATATATATATATATAGATAGATAGATAGATAGATAGATAGATAGATAGATAGATAGATAGATAGATAGATAAAGATAGATATAGATAGATAGATAGATAGATAGATAGATAGATAGGCTGATATACTCCTATACTGTAAATATATGTTGGTGAGTGCGTATTGGAGAAATTCCAAAAAACCAGCGTCAAATCAAAAAGCGAAAGTGCCATGATTCATGGTTTTTGAAAGTTTGCAAGTCACAGGGAGTTGGGAGTAGAAAAAGGGGTGTGTTCCAGACTTTACCAGTAGAATACATGTAATACTGAGCATAATGGTTAAGTCTGGGATCAGAGAGTTGGACAGACGAAGAATGATACTCTGTATAAAGGCTTACTACCGAGCCCATCTCAGTGGAAAAAGTATGCGACTGAGGTTTCAGAAGAGTAGTTTCAATTGTAAATAGAATTAGAATAGAGAAAGAAAAAAAGAGGCTTGAGAGAGCTACTAAACGCAAAATTGAGAAAAAAAAAGCCCTGAATTGCACCAATTCAAGAAGAGATTGTGAGTGGGGCAAACTTAGACTTGTGATATATATTCCATTCAAAGGGGAACGACTTCCCTGTAGGGTACATGCAGGGTAGCTTAAAAGAATCCTGAGCGAGCTTCAGAAAGTTTAGAAGTTTACTTAAAAGCAGAAACAATGTGATCCTTCCAGAAAAGATCACGAGGAAAAGAAATCTCAAAAATATTAAGGACAGATGGTGATTAGAGCTTTTGTATTTTCGAAGATATTATTTGGAAAAATAATGACTAAACAAAAGAAGGAACTAGTTTGTAAATATTGAAAACATCCAAATTTTCTCTGTTTCTGCTAGAAATTTGTGAAACATTGAAGGTTAGTTACTCCAAGGCTAGCCTCCTAGCATGAGATAATTGCTACTGCGCGAGACAGTCTTTCAAAATGAAGCGAATAACGAAGGGTAGAGTAGTCGGCATAGGAGTGCATAATTGACGAAAAAAATTTACAGAACCCTAAGAAACATCACTATTTATATGTAGATTTAAAGAATGAATGGTGGCCATCTACATCAGCTGTTTCAGAAAGACTGCAAAGAAATTAGATAGAAGGCCACAGAAAGGACAGATTTCGAAAATGTGAAATTTTAAAATCAAACCTTTGGGCCAGACTCTTTCCATTACTTTTGATATGTGTATGGCCACAGCAAGGAATTATATATATATATATATATATATATATATATATATATATATATATATATATATATATATATATATATATATATATATATATATATATATAAGTCTTCTTAGGAGAAAAAAGCGAATAAGGACACAACGAAAAATTCTAAACTTGTGTTTTAATTGCTCCCAAAAAAATCATTCAGTAGAGATTAATTACATTATTACATATGAGAAAAAATGTGCAAATCAATAATATGATAATATTTATTTATTTTTCATTTTAGATTCTTTCTAAAAGATGGTAATAATTTAATTTCCTACAATTGTACTGGTAACACCTGCTTTAACCAAACAACTTGTGGTTGTGTTGAAACTCCATTGAAATGTCCATCTGACTGCCCTCTGGTAGATAATCCAAATGGTGACTGTGGCAGGTAAATATTTTCGCATTATTCATTAACAAATACTTTTTTTATAAATATCTTCGTCGCAATATAAAATTCCACACTTTTTAAATTTTTACTAATGTATTTGAAATTGAATAAACATATTTATACGCTTTCCTGTTCCTTTTATATATATATATATATATATATATATATATATATATATATATATATATATATATATATATATATATATATATATATATATATATATATATATATATATATATATATATATATATATATATATATATATATATATATATATATATATATATATATATATATATATATATATATATATATATATATATATATATATATATATATATATATATATATATATATATATATATATATATATATATATATATATATATATATATATATATATATATATATATATATATATATATATATATATATATATATATATATATATATATTATGTATATATATATATATCAGTATATATATATATATCAGTATATATATATATATATATATATATATATATATATATATATATATATATATATATATATATATATATATATATATATATATATATATATATATATATATATATATATATATATATATATATATATATATATATATATATATATATATATATATATATATATATATATATATATATACAGAGATGGACACGATTTTGATTTTTATTTTAAAATCACAAAATTCTAGCTGATTTTGATTTTCATTTAAAATCACAAAATTCTAACTGATATTATTTTAAAACTACATCAAAATCACTAAAATCACTTGTAAGACAGTTAATCACAAGCGATGTAAAATTAGAACTACTTTTCTTTTCTCTGGGCTATGATCGCTTTGGGGCAATCCTTTTCAGTCGCTTCCTTTTTCCATGTGTGATAACTTTTTTCCTTACAATTATCTTTCTTTACCTTTTTTAATTAATTAAAATAATTTGATGGCCATTTGAAATATTACTGTTGCTTTAATTTCAATTTTATCATGCAATAAAAGAAACTTCAATGAGAGAGAGAGAGAGAGAGAGAGAGAGAGAGAGAGAGAGAGAGAGAGAGAGAGAGAGAGAGAGAGAGAGAGAGAGAGAGAGAGAGGGAGAGAGATAGATCTAGTTTTATCTTCTCAGTTACCATCGCTACAGGAGAACCTTCTTCAGTGTTGTCTTTCCCATGTTTGTGATAAATCTTATTTTCACGGTCAATTTTTACCACTAATAACTGGGGTAGAGGCGAAGAAATACTGAAGTCGCCTCAGGACACCTAACCTCTTAGAAGAGTGCTTAGGAAGGGAGGTAATGTGATCTTTCCAAGAAAGATCACGAGAAAGAGAAGTAACAAGAATATTAAGGAGAGATGAAGGTCTGAGTTGAGTGTTTTCGAAGAAGATTTCATAGTTGTGTGGAAGATTGTGTTGAATAGAAAGATTGAGGAATTGAGTTTTGGTAGCATTGAAAACGACCATGTTTTCTCCTCCCCAATTTGAAATGCGAGATAGATCTGAGGTTAGTTGCTCCAAGACCACCTTCCTTGCATATATTAACTGTTGTTGAGAGGGGCTCCTTTCAAACTGAAAAGAGTAATGAAGGGTGGAATCATCGGCATAGGAGTGCATAGGAGATGAAATAATAGAGGGAAGGTCATTAATGAAAAGCAGAAAAATTATTGGGGATAGGACAGATCCTTGAGGAACACCACTATTAATAAATTTTTAGGATGAACGGTTGCTTTCTACAACAGCTGCTATAGAACGACCAGAAAGGAAATCAGAGGGAAGATCACAGAGAAAAGGAAATATTTCGAAAGAGGGAAGTTTGGAAATCAAAGCTTTGTGTCAGACTCTATCGAAAGCTTTCGAAATGTCCAGCAAGTCAGCAAAAGATTCCCCGAAATGCCGAAGAGTGGAGGACCAAATCTTCCTGTTAAGGATAGAGTCAAAAACTTTAACTGAAATTAAAGAAATGAAACCGTAGTTAGAGGGTTGGGAGGGGTCACTCTTCTTCGGAACAGGCTGAATGAGCGCACGTTTCCAGCAAGAAGGGAAGGTTCAAATAGAAAAACACACATATATATATATATATATATATATATATATATATATATATATATATATATATATATATATATATATATATATATATATATATATATATATATATATATATATATATATTATGTCTCCTCTGGTGAGCAAAGGCCGGAGGCCTACCAAATCCCACCAGAGTTGGGGAACATTCAGGATCTGGTCACTAATGGCCAACGTGACCCGATACACGGCGTTTAAAAGTGTACAAGTCAAAGGAAGTTGGGAAAACAGATAGAGTACATGTATGAGTGAGCATAGCGGTTAAATCTGTTTTCGGAGAGTTGAACAGAGAAAGAATGAGACTGTGTAGAAAGTCGTGTCGCACGAGCTCTTCTCAATGGAGGAGGTATGCGACATGAGAGTTAAGATGAGCAATGTCCGTTGTAATAGCGATAGTATAGAGAAAGTGATTCAACAATTCGACTGGAAGAGACTGGAGAGAGTTAGTAAGAGAAGGGGAATTGATGAGACGAAAAGCCATAGGCTGCACCTTTTCAAGAATAGCTGTATATGTGGAACCACCCCAGATGTGTGACGCATACTCCATACAGGGACGAACAACACCCCTATACAGAGCAAGCAACTGTGGTGGCGTAAAAAAACCACGAAGGCGCCTCAGAACAACCAACCTCTTAGAATCTTGTTTAGAAAGAGGATTAATGTGATCTCTCCAAGAAAGATCACGAGAAAAAGAAACTCCGAGAATATTGAGGACATATGTAGATTTAAGTTGAGTGTTTTCGAAGAAGACATCATAGTTGTGTGGAAGATTGTGTCGAGTAGAAAGATGGAGGAGTTGAGTTTTTGAGGCATTGAAAATGACCATGTTTTCTCTGCTCCAACTTGAAATACGAGAAAGATCAGAGATCAGTTGCTCCAAGGCCATCCTTCTTGAATCTATCAACTGCTGTTAGGAGGGAAGTCTTTCAAATTGAAAGGAGTAATGTAGGATAGAGTCATCGGCATAGGAGTGTATAAGAGACGAAGTAATAGAGAGAAGATCCTTATTAAAAATTAGAATTAAAAATTAGGTGTGTATAGGAGACGAAGTAATAGAGAGAAGGTCATTGATAAATGACTAAATGGCGAATAGGGATTTGATGGTATGCTCGCTGAAGATCTATTTTTGAAAAGATAGTTGAGTGGTGAAGACGTTGAGATAGACTTTGGATATTTGGAATAGGATATCTATCCTGTTTCGTAATATTATTTAAAGCTCTGAAATCTCCACAGGGCCTCCAAGTTCCTGGTGTCTTTTTAGGCACGAGATGTAGAGGTGATGCCCATGAAGATTTGCTTGGTCTAATGATTCCACTCTTGAGGAGGATGTCAAATTCCGCTTTTGCTGCTTGTAGTTTATCATCCGGAAGGCGACGAGCTCTTGCAAAAACGGGAGGAGAATCACCAGTTTCGATATAATGACAGGGTCCATCAGTTTGGCAGGTCAGACTGTTGAGATCTATAGGTGAAGTTAGTGATGAATATTCCTGTAGTAGAGACGTTATGACAGGGTTTTCAATTTGAAGTTGAGCTTGAACAGATGGAACTTCCATGGAGGAGGATTTTAAAGATGCTAGAAGAGTAGTATGGGTGTCACGCAGAGTTTTCTTGCCACAATCGATGAGAAGGTTGAAATGATGGAGGAAATCCATTCCTAAGATAGGCATTGCGACTTCTGCAACGATGAAGGTCCAGTTAAATTATCTTCTTAATTTTGGAATTGTGATACACGCCACTATTTCCCCAAAGCACTTGATAGGCGAACCATTAGCTGCGGAACAGGTGATGTTTGAAGGAAAAAGCGTCATGTTGGAAACCATGGAGTACGGTAGACTGCTGATTGAAGCTCCAGTGTCAAGTAAAAATAAGGTACTTGTGCCAAAGATCTTGGTAGTAATTGTAAGCTGCGAACTGGATATGGCACAGATTTCAGTCCGCTCTTCTAGTTTTCCGACGGGACAGGTGAAGAAGATCTTGGGGCAGGTGAAGAAGATCTTGAAGGTGGCCTAGAATTTGGGAGGATATTTAGTCCTGTTTTGTGAGGCCATTTGCACCATTTCTTGCAGGATTTTGAATTTGGGCCATAGAAGATGTGACCTCTACAAATTTGGGGTCTCTGATTTTGATGGAAAGGCTTGAGTCCAAGAGAAGGGTAATTTGTAGGTCTTGTTGAAGGAGAAGCTAAAGCAGGTGATGTTGGTGATACAGCCATGACTGTAGTAGGATGGTCCATTATTAGTAAGTCATTGGCAAGTTCTCCGAGTTGTTGAAGCGTGAGGGTAGTGTGGGAAGCTAATACAGTTCGTACGTTGCCAGGAAGAGTTTTCAAAAACTGCATTCTCACAATGTCTTCTCCTATGTTTAATTTGCCGGCCTGTCTGAGCATGTCCAGTAGATAGATAGAGGGCTTGCCACTATAAGTTTGCTTGGACATAAGATCGTTAAAAAGTTCCAGTTTTGACTTTTCAAAAGTGGTAGTAACTGCCTTTTTTAAGCGATCATAGTCCTCTGCTTCCAGCTCTGGTTGTGGAATTCTGTCCAAAACTTCGGTAGGGAGTTGAGACAAAGCGTGGAAGTACTTCGTTTTTGTAGTTGAAATTCTCGCCAGATGAAATTGGGCTTCTAGGACACGAAACCATGTTGGCACGGAGGTTTCAGAGAAAGTGGGCGGCTTTATTTTCACAGAAGAGATGTGTCCCTCTCCTGCTACTTCTGGAGTGTCCGGGTCCATAGTGTAGTTGTCCAGAAAATCTGAACACACTCTGGGGTCACCAATTATATAGTGACCTAACTATCTCTGTGGTGACCAATGTATGGTCCAGGAGGTCACTACACTTTGTTGTAGCGAAGGGGGATAGATCAGGAGGCTGGGTGTTTCCTAAGTCCCCTTGTGGAATGCCGACTGGTAGGCGTGTGGTAGCCACCACTTCTCTTCAGGCCCGTGGAACGTCTGTAGCCTCAGGTGGAAGGCTACTTCAAAGGATTAACCACAGTCGAGGGCAAAATGAGCTGCCAAACTGGGTTTCCTTTTTGGTAGCAGAGGCGTTGGAACTTCTTCTTCTAAGGGCAGCTTCTTTTGGACTTCTGCTTGGGACTGCTTCTTTTAGGGCTTCTGCTTGGGACGTCTTCTTCTTGGGCAACTTGGCTGTAGAGGCGGATTCTTCTTTGGCTCCTCGGAATAAAGTGAAAGGTTACCACTAATTCTATACCTTCTGAAATTATCTCAGTATTTGGGAAGGTGTAAGAAAAGTAGAGAGTTTTCCACTTTATTTATTATTTTTAACAAAAATGGTTAACAAAGTTATGATTTTTAAAGTTTTACAAATTGACATTTAAATAGTATCCAAAAATTTATTTATTTAAATTAGAAAATATTATTTTATAATAATTTTATATTTTACACATAAAAGTACATTATAATAAAAATTATGACATAAACATTTTTATTTGTAAATACAATATTATATAACATAAAATAAATACATTTTATAATAGTTTCACATAATGGTTTTACCTTAATTCAAATTTAGCGGTAAAATAGTTTTGGCGGGAGAATTAGATAGGAAAGTCAATTAAGAATTTGTTATGGTAATAATTTAAAATTTACATTATATTTTAAATGTTTTATTTTTTACAATAATAGTTTATATTTTTATATATTTATTATAATTATTTTTATTACAAAAAGAAACTTTATTTTTAATTATCACAAGGGTTTGACTGTTGGTTTCTTATTTTAAAACAAAATGAACACAATTCACAAGTTAACGCTTTAAAATATTTTTGATTAAAGAAAACGTTATTTTATATTTTGGGTAACTACACTATATATATATATATATATATATATATATATATATATATATATATATATATATATATATATATATATATATATATATATATATATATATATATATATATATATATATATAAATGAAATATAATGAAATATAATTAATGAATATAAAGTCATTTATAAAAACAAATAAGTTAACTCCGAATACAATGCAAAATTAAACAACATTATTCTGAATACAAAACTTCAACATTTGAAATTTGACTTAACTTGTTCCCGTGAATGATGCCTCTCTATAATCGAGCAAGTTGATTTAATAGTCTGCCACAGTGAATAAATGGTTAATTGCAGTTGTCCACACATATACTTTTAATTAAAAAACAATGGTAATTTGACTTATCTCACTGTTCCCGTGAATGATGCCTCTCCGAAGTATATAGTATGTTGATTTAACCGAGAACAGCACTATTTTACAAGATATCAATTAACCACATCTTTATAACTCGGATAGTATTAGAGTTCTGAGTTTCCAACTTCTACACAGTGGGCAGAGAGAGATTGGGAGATGATTACAGTGTATTTAACTTATTTTGGCCATTTTTCGATTTAACAACTGAATGACCTCAACTATGATCACAAAATTAAAATGCGAAAAAATATCATATATATACAAAACCATTAGCCTCATTTTATTTTAATGTAAATTAATGTTCGAGTAACTTTCAAGAATATTCAATTATTTCTAAGCTCATTATTCTGTAAAACTCAAGTCAGTAATACTAGAGAATTATCTATTTTTTATATGTTTTATTTTAGCTACTTCATCTGTATAGGAGATGATCTTCAACCGGCTAAATGTGTTGACAATTTATGTTTTGACCAAGGATCTTGTGGATGCGTCACTAGAGATGATATATCATCAACAACCACCACGACACCTTCTCCTGACTGTCATTTTATAGATGATCCAGATGATGACTGCGGAAAGTAAATATTTTAAACATTTGATATTCTTTCTAGTTTTTCAGCAAAATAGCATTATTTAAATATTTAGTTGTGTAAGCGATCAAACTTGAGAATAGTTACAAAAACTTAAAGAGAACATTTCTACAACATTATCTAAAATGTAAAAAATTATGATTAGAACTAATAATAATAATAATAATGATAATAGTAATAATAATAATAATAATAATAATAATAATAATAATAATAATAATAATAATAATAATAATAATAATAATAATAAAAATAATAATAATAATAATAATATTATTAATAATAATAAAAAAAAATCTAAAAAGTTCAATAATTTTTCCTGTACATGCAGCTAACAATTTGATCAAAAATAGGAAAAAATAATATCTAGTCTTCATTTATTACTACGTTAACTGATTACCAGGTAATATTATTTGAGTTTTATGAGTGATAATATCTCACTTGAGAGATATCTGTTTAAACTTTGTCTTTGGGAACTATCGTCGAAACTAGTTTTTTTTTTTTTTTTTTGTTTTTTTTTTTTTTTGTTTCAGAATTTCCTTTTAGAAATTGAGTTTATATATATATATATATATATATATATATATATATATATATATATATATATATATATATATATATATATATATATATATATATATATATATATATATATATATATATATATATATATATATATATATATATATATATATATATATATATATATATATATATATATATATATATATATATATATATATATATATATATATATATATATATATATATATATATATATATATATATATATATATATATATATATATATATATATATATATATATATATATATATATATATATATATATATATATATATATATAATGTCTGCTATAGAACTCGAACAAACACCTTTAAGATGGTAAGTCTACGCGTTACCACTAAGCCATGGTGGCTCAAAAAGGAATACCGTTGGGAAGGCTTATGAGAGTCTGCGAGAGATATAGCTGACTTAAACATTGAGATTTTCTCCATATTGACTGTCTGTGAGTGGGAGATTCGATCTTTGACCTAGATAGGATGGCCTTTATAAGCCTTCCCAGCGGGAATTCCTTTTTGAAACGTTATGAAATAGTGGTAATGCACAGAATCACCATCTTAAAAGGTTGCTGGTTCGAGTCCTATAGCAGACATTAATAAAATACAGTTTTCTCTCTCTCTCTCTCTCTCTCTCTCTCTCTCTCTCTCTCTCTCTATATATATATATATATATATATATATATATATATATATATATATATATATATATATATATATATATATATATATATATATATATATATATATATATATATATATATATATATTAGTGGCTCCGTAGCTCAGTCGATCGAGCACTCGCTATGGCAAACGAGAGGTCCAGGGTTCGAGGCCTGGCCGGAGCGGGAAATGTGAGCGGTTTCTCCTTGCCCTTAGCTCCGAATGACTCAGTCGTTAAACGAGTACATCAGTGGAGTGCCCTTGCCACTGATGGGAATAATCTCCGGCATCCGCGAAGGCCTGGCCCAGCCAGCGATACCGCCGTGGGCCCGTGAAACCCTAGGATCTTCCTCGAAAGATCACACTGACAGGACGATTGTCCTTCCTGGGGGATGAAGATTATTCTTATTATTTTATTATAGGAAGGTCAGTGTTCATAATAAACAAATATTAGGTTTAAAACTTTAAAAATTATGGGTTTCACTATCATAATTATTTTCCTTATGATTATATTATATGGTGATTATAGTGTGGCTATTATAAATTCTAATATTTTTATTTTTCAAATAGATTGTCAATTTAAGTCTTTATTGAGAAAGAATATAATGTAGCTAAGTAGGTTGTATAATTCTCCCATAGGTTTAAAATTTTCCTTCGGGTCAGGGATTTCCGATAGTAGTAGATGGTCTGTTCCGTCGACTATAATTGTACTCCCCGTTGCATGCGTCAGAGTCTCCAAACATTGTATCCTTCCGAAGGGAGAACTAGTATATACATAATGCATCCAAAATTGTTTGATTAAAGATCAATATATATATATATATATATATATATATATATATATATATATATATATATATATATATATATATATATATATATATATATATATATATATATATATATATATATATATATATATATATATATATATATATATATATATATATATATATATATATATATATATATATATATATATATATATATATATATATATATATATATATATATATATATATATATATATATATATATATATATATATATATATATATATGTTGCCACCACTAACGGGAAGAGCCCTGTTCAAAGAGGGGGGTATAATTAAGAGATAAAAAAAACCTCCAATTAGGAACCTAACGTTGATCCCTCAGGTGGGCGCATACAGAGAATTTAAAAAGAGGTAGGTTAAATACAGGAGGATAAAAAGACAAAGGAAGGGTGTTCCACAGAACAGGGGTGACTGGAAAGAAGGAGGTACCACAATGTGCAAGTCTAGAATTTGCCAAGCTCACACAAAATTCATGGGCAAGCATGGCACCCCTTGTGCTGTGAGGGCGATGCAATGGTGGTGGAATGAGAGAGGTCAAATCCCTCGAGCACCTGCCATTGTAGTACCTATAGAAAAGAGTCAAGGGAGTTTAACTGACTTTATTCGTCGAAACCAAAAGTCCAAATCCCTTTCGTGGCCTCCGGACGCTCTTCAAGCTTTTACAGACATGAAAAACGCCATCGCAGCTTCTGCCGACTTACCGTATATGTACCCATCGTCATACAGTTCTACACCTTGTTACGGACGCCAGTAAGGTTGCCGCAGGATCTGCCCTACACCAGGTTATAGACGGAGTGCCAATACCGGTCGATATTTACTCCAAGAAGTTCTCCGACGTTCAACGTAGCTATTCCACCTTTGACAGAGAACTCTTGGCTGTACCTACCTCTCTGTTCTGCACTTTAAGGATTTTCACGAGGAACGACAGGTGATCTTATTTTCAAATCACAAGCCTTTGGTTCACGCCCTACGTAGTAGGCGCGAGTCTACTTTAGACTGTCAACAGAGAAACCTTTCAGTGATTCTCGAGTACATCTCTTCGGTAAAGTACATCGCTGGTTCCGAGAATCACGTCTCTGGTGCCTGTTCTCGTGTCTTTGATGAACCAGTTTCTTCACCTTCTCTTCCTTCTCCCTGTGCGCCTTCTTTTGTGAATGCAGTCATGTTAGACGCCGCTAACCTCTCTGGCAGAATGATCCCGAAACCTTATCTTTCCAAGATCATCTCTCGCTAACCTCTCTGGCAGAATGATCCCGAAACCTTATCTTTCCAAGATCATCTCACTTCTTTCTCACTCTCACCTCACACGTCCATTCTTTGCGACACTCCTGTATATCCTCGCCCTTTTGTTCCTCAACCTTTACGTCGTTCTATTTTCTCTACCTTACATGACCTTTCTCACCCCGGGGTCAATTCCTTCGTTCGCCTTGTCAAATCTCGCTATTTTTGGCCTGATATTGACAGGGACGTCCGGACTTGGGCCAGGGAGTGTCACTCTTGTCAAGTTGCAAAGACTCACCGCCACACTAAAAGTCCCATTTTGCCCTTAGATCTTCATTGTGGCAGGTTCGAAACAGTCCATATTGACGTAGTTGGACCTCTTCCAGCTACTGTTCCCCCCTCTGCGCATGCTTTCTTTACGTATTCCTACCTTTTAACGTGTATAAACCGTAGTACTAACTGGGTCGAAGCAATTCCGCTTCCTGATGTTAGAACTAAGGCTATTGCGTTCGCCTTCTTACATGGGTGAATCTCTTGTTTTGGTGTTCTTCTTTATGTCATCACAGACCGCGGTGCGCAATTCGAATCCGAACTTTTCTCTGAACTCTTCTATGGTAGGTTTCCATCGTCTCTGTACCTCCACTTATCATTCTCAGACCAATGGGAAGGTAGGAAGGGTCCACCGCATCCTCAAAGCTTCTTTAAAAGCTCGTTGTGGAAACTGGCTATTATCACTTCCCTTAGTTCTTTTAGCTCTACGATCCATGCCAGACTCTTCCGGCATTTCTCCTTTTCTTCTCATCACTGGTAAGGCACCCCTGTTTCCTCATGGTCTTCTCTCTATGCCTCCTTCTGCTGTTTCTTCTGGTTCTGACTTTATTGAGAACTTTGTTTCGTGTATGAAAGAGCTTGATTATCGTATTCCACCTCCTTTACATCACACCTCTTTCACTCCTTACATTCATCGTGATCTTTTTATTTGCTCCCATGTTTATCTTCTTGTTGACAGAATCAGGAGGCCTCTTGAAGCACCTTATCAAGGTCTTTTCAAGGTGCTTTCTCGATCTCCGAAATGCTTTACTCTCCTCCTTCCTTCTGGAAAAAAATGAAGTGGTTTCGGTCGACCGTTTGAAGCCTGCAATCCTTCCTTCTACCGATTCCTCTACTTCTATTCCTTCTCCTCCCTCTGCTCCTTCATCTTCAGTCTAGCAGCATCGACTTCCTTTTCCTTCTGCCCCTCCACCTTCGTCATATCAACCTTCTACTGCTCCTTCTACTTCACATTCCACTCCTGCACCACTTCCTCCTACTCATTAGCTTACTTCACGTTTCGTTCCTTCCTCTATTCCTACCACGTCTACTTCCTCTGCTCCTATTTGCTCTCCTATGTCGATTCTCTCAGGTAAGACCGTCACTTTCCATCTCCAACCTTCTTTCAAATATATTTCCCGATAGATCAAAACTTCGTGACTTCCAGTCTGACCCTGGGTAGTGATGTAGGGGAATCGAAACTTATTTAATTAATTATTTATTTATGCAATTTTGTACATGGCGCTAGAAACGTCATCTATGAGTGCGGGAAACAGATAGCCGCCCAGTTTGAGCCGCTTTAGTCATTCTGTTTTCTGCTGCTTACCTCCTTGTCACGCTCAAACTTGTGAAATCTTTTTGTACATTTTTATCATTTAATATAGTGACTTTGACAATACTTGTGTGTACTGCTTAGCATCAAGGTTTTTGTTACCGTATTGTGCATTTTATATTTATCATATAACATAAGTACTCATAGCAATAAATATTTTTGTTATTTGTGGCTTGTTTCCTTATTCATAGGCTTAAGGTCTGAGGTGCTCTGATTCTTACCAAATGAATGGAGTCAGATTGTATATAAACAATAAATATAATAATATTATATAAATCATAATCTCGCCAATCCATCAACACCACAAGCCCAAATATATATATATATATATATATATATATATATATATATATATATATATATATATATATATATATATATATATATATATATATATATATATATATATATATATATATATATATATATATATATATATATATATATATATATATATATATATATATATATATATATATATATATATATATATATATATATATATATATATATATATATATAATATATATATATATATATATATATATATATATATATATATATATATATATATATATATATATATATATATATATATATATATATATATATATATATATATATATATTCTGTAACAGAATTGTTGACACTCTATTAGGCCTTGTCTCGAAAATTTATTGATACATTAAATATTTATTTACAAA
>SEYY01021079.1:12500-30619 GCA_009176605.1 Armadillidium nasatum
TCTCTAGGTTTGTGCCAATTCAGTATCAACTTTTGAGCCAATTGGAGGAGATGGTTTCACTGTTCAAATTGATGAAACGTTACTTTCAAAGAGGAAACATCATAAAGGACGCTATCTTCCTGCACAGTGGGTTTTCGGAGGCATTTGTGTTGAAAATAAGGAGGTTTTCTTGAAAATTGTTCCCGACAGAGCTCAAGAAACATTACTTACGTGCATCAAAGAAAACATTAGACCAAAAACAACTATTATTTCGGATTGTTTTGCTAGTTATAAGAACATTAAAATGCTTCATGGCTACGATTATATTCACTACACCGTGAATCATAGCCTAAACTTTGTTAATCCGGTGAATCAAAAACATACACAAAACATTGAAAATACATGGTTCTCTTGAAAATGCGAAACAAGAGACAATGTGGAACATCTAGAAATATGTTGCAATCTTATTTATGCGAATTCGTTTGGAGGAAAAAGAAAGCCGGTGAATGCAAAGACAGCAAGGAAAGTTTATTTGATGTGATAATGAATGATATTGCAACTTTTAAATTTTAATATATATATATATATATATATATATATATATATATATATATATATATATATATATATATATATATATATATATATATATATATATATATATATATATATATATATATATTATTAAATAAAAAAAGAAGCTCAAAAATGTTTTATAGGTATTTCTTTCTATCCTTAAAAAAATTTTATATTCATTTTTAATTTCTAAGTAAAGACAGGGGAAGAAACCTTTCCGATATAAATACTTTTTTCATCAAGATAAAAGAGCTAAGGTCCTATATATATATATATATATATATATATATATATATATATATATATATATATATATATATATATATATATATATATATATATATATATATATATATATATTATATATATATATATATATATATATATATATATATATATATTATTCTTTTTTAAATAAGAAAGGTTAAAAAAAAAATTTTAATTTTATTAATTGACTTTTTTTTTATTATTATTTTCACCGCATTTTGGGGATTTTTTTTTTTTTTTTTTTTTCTAAAAAATGATTTAATATTATATATATTATATATATATATATATATATATATATATATATATATATATATATATATATATATATATATATATATATATATATATATATATATATATATATATATATATATATATATATATATATATATATATATATATATATATATATATATATATAATTCGGCTACTGTCGAGAGTGGATGTGCTTGGAAGCAGATGGAAAAAAGAAAAGTTAGGAACATCACAAGGAAGTCAGAAGAGAAGAGAAGAGAAACAATTGGATTTGAAGCTTCAAGATCTTCTCCCTGAAGTTGCGGAGTTTATTTGGGGAATTATGCTTGAAGAATGATATTGACCAAAGGTAAAAGAAAAAATTTAATATTTCGTTATAATATTTCAGTATTTTTTGAATAGAAAATTAAAAGAACTTCTATAAAAAAAATTTTTATGTGAAGCAACACATCTTTCAATGCAAAGTACTTTCGGCTATTAATGGAAAATTAAATATTAAATGGAAAAAAAAGAATTAAGTTAGAAGTAACTTCTTGTCAATAATGAATGATGATTTTGTCGCAGTCGAGTCAGATGAAGAATAGTTCTATGCATGGTTCTAAGGACTGGGAACCCTTTTCAACCAAGTTTTATTCCCACGTACGATTGCAGGAATATCAAATTTCTTCAATTGACTCCACCCTGCATCATACTGGATATAGTGCATTGTATATATATATATATATATATATATATATATATATATATATATATATATATATATATATATATATATATATATATATATATATATATATATATATATATATATATATATATATATATATATATATATATATATATATATATATATATATATAATATATATATATATATATATATATATATATATATATATATATATATATATATATATATATATATATATATATATAATATAATAAAGTGGTACAGTGGTAAGGTGGTAACCTATAATAAAAGTGGTTCAATGTGTTGGGATAGGCCTAGCAAGCCACCAACTGATTGCCTTGCTCAAGAAACTCATGTCTCGTTCGAGACAGCTGACAGGTGCTAGCACCTACAGGAGTATGGTGAGAATATATATATATATATATATATATATATATATATATATATATATATATATATATATATATATATATATATATATATATATATATATATATATATATATATATACAAGAAACATTATGTTTCAATCTTTCTTCTTTAATAAGTTTTCACTAATTTTCATAATGTTGCAGTTCTTAGGAAAGGTTACTTCTCTTCCTCTTTAGATTCAGAAGAAGATCGTCTTTTTCTTAGCTAGTTACACATCTGCTTATAGGCAATTAAATTTCAGTTGTAACTCGGAGTCATTTTAATAAAGTAACTCTTTTCCCTCAAAGCAACATTGATTTCTGATAAGCTTCGGTTCTGTCTTTCACTAATTCTTATTCACATTCAAAAAGTTTGTTGAAAGCATTAATACTGTCATTCAATTTTTATTCTTTCTTGTCAACTTCAGTTTGCATTAATCGAATTTATTCTTGCAGCAGCTGGACACATTCCAGTGAAATACTTTTGGAATTTTCTTTCAAATCTTCCACAGCTAAAGCTTCTTTGCATTCTTCTACTCGTTGTTGTGTTTCGGATTCTTTTGCTGAAGGTCTGGGGTTTAAATCTTAAGTAGATATAAAATTTCAAATCAAAATTGACATTTAGGAAAAAAATGCTACACCCTCCTGTATGTTATCCGGGTATGTTTTAATGATATATGATTCTGATGTCATCAGAATAAGTCGTGTTGGAAATTAAAACAAAACAGTAAATTTTGGAAGGGATACATTAAGAAAGAGAAGGATCAAGGTAGTCTGAGGAGTACAGAATGAAAATTCGAGAAACCTGGTTTAGAAGAAGGTTGTGATTGAAGGTTAAGGAAGAAAATCAACTTTGAAGCTAGAATAAATTAAAGAATAATAAACTTTGAAATTTTAATATAAAGTATCTTTTTTTCGACATTGAAATAATTACTAAAATTTAATTTAAAAAAATAAATAAATTAATGTGAAGCAACAAAAGTAAAAAATAATTAAACAGTTATAGAATTAATCCATATAAATGTAATTGTATTCTAATTTCAATTGAATATGGATTATTCAAACATGATTTAATGTGGCATCAGAATCAGAGTCATGGAAATAGACTTTTCAATAAGCTAAATAGAGTTGGGAAGATTTTTTTTGTTCTTTTCATCATTTTGTAGTGTCATTATTATATTTTTTAGTTATAGTATTTTAATGTTATTTTGTAGTGTCAGTTAAATTTTCTTAGTTTAGTATTATATTGTAGTGTTAGTTATAGTTACTAGTGTCATATAATTATATTTTGTTACAGTATTATAGAGTTAAAATATTATAGTTATAGTTTCTTCTATCTATAATTTATAGATATAGTTACAGACATAGTAATAGTTGCCAATAATTTCTATAGTGTAAGTACAGTTACTAATTATCCTAAAACAGTGTTTCCCAACCTTTTATGGAGGAACTCCCCACTTGAATCCCCAATTTATTTTCACCGCCCATTACCAAATTGAACTATTGTATACCAATGTAAACGACTATAAAGTAAAAATAATTTTTTAAAATATAATATCAAAATAACAGTAAAATATTTTTATTTGTTTATGAACTACCAATATTTTTGCTATTCTTAATTTGTTGGTGACCTCAGCTATGTTTTTGAAGTCTTGTTTTACCTTACAGTGTGTAAACAGGTTTAATAAACCTGATTTTATCTAACATATCTCAAAATTAGTTTTTTCCTTCATACTAAAACTATGTTGAAAAGACAGACCAAGCTATTTTTAAAGGAAAATGTTTCAAAATATTAAGCAAATAAAATGTTATATTTGATAACTTATGTAAGGTTATATTTATATATATTTAATGTGATGGTTGATCTTTGGAGTTTACTCGCAATATTTAATATATTAGGTTCAATGTTGCTTAAAAGAATCGCCAATCACTCCTCTTCTAAGACTTGTAGGCGGTTTCTCTGCTTAATCAGTCGAGTGACAGCACTAAAACCGCGCTATGCCGTATAGGAAGTTGGGAAAACAATAAAAAAATAATTTGATAGCATCCCACAACTTTGGGAACCCTTTGTAGCCAAAATTCCTGGTATGATTGCTTAAAGAGGGCTTTAATTCGAAGTCATTTTGCAAATCAATCAACTCTATTTCCTTTCCATAGAGGACTCCATTTCTTTTGTGCATAACTCGGAAAACTGATTGATTAACCAAATCTGGTACTTGGAGATTTAGAAGATCTTGATATCTGAGCTTCATATCCTCGTGTGATAAGTTCAAATGGTCACAAAAAATTAGGAGGTCGTCATCTAGTATGGAATTACCATCGTTTTCCAGCTGTTCCATATTCGGAAATTGAGATCGCTCCCTAAGACCAATATTTTGCTTGAATACTGAAAGGTTCGCAAAAAATGAGCAAATAACTGATTTTGCTTTAAGATTTATATCACTGCACTGCAACTGCAAATTCAAGTCATTGAGCTTTACTATATAAATCAGTCATTTACGCAATACCACATTTGCAGGCCTTGAGTTCTTCACTCAAATGGCTACTTTTAGATACTCTAAAAAGTTCAGTGAAAGAATTAAAGAGAGAATAAAATTGTTTTAAGCAATCGCCTATTGAGAGTCATCGAACTTCATTATTTAGCAACAGACATTCAACTTCTTCATCAATAGAGATGCAGAGCTATCGAAATAATCAGGAATTAAGAGAATAAAATTTAATTTTATTTATTGATGAGATAACAATACCAAGGGATTTATTAAGTCAGCCACTTAAGTTCTTTGCAACTAAATGTTGTTTATAAATGTCACAGTGCATTGTAAGAACATTCGGTACGGTTTTCTTTAAAAATTAGAGAAACCCTCTATAACATCCTTTTAGTACTAGTGCGCCGTCCGAGCACTGAGAAATATTATTTTTCTCATTAGTCAAATCTGGCAGATTTGCTAAAAAGTATGACGACGTTTTCAACACCTGACTTCTGATTCATTTTTTCTTGCAAATTAATATACCTATGTTTACTTAATGATAAATTCAAAGCAATTGAAATTTGGATTTTCGAAAATGTACAATATTTAGTTTATAATTAAATTAGCTACTTTACCATTCAAAACAAATTTTTCAAATATCCAATACCCTCAGTTGGGCAGAAAATCATACTCACCCCAACTTTCCTTCACAAAAAAAAAAAAAAAAAAAAAAAAAAAAAAAAAAAAAAAACATAAAAAGAAAGATAACCATTACATTTTTTTTAAAGCTAAAATGAATATATATATATATATATATATATATATATATATATATATATATATATATATATATATATATATATATATATATATATATATATATATATATATATATATATATATATATATATATATATATATATATATATATATATATATATATATATATATATATATATATATATATATATATATATATATATATATATATATATATATATATATATATATATATATATATATATATATATATATATATATATATATATATATATATATATATATATATATATATATATATATATATATATATATATATATATATATATATATATATATATATATATATATATATATATATATATATATATATATATATATATATATATATATATATATATATATATATATATATATATATATATATATATATATATATATATATATATATATATATATATATATATATATATATATATATATATATATATATATATATATATATATATATATATATATATATATATATATATATATATATATATATATATATATATATATATATATGTTGTTGTTGTTCTGTTTGTGTTTTTTTTTTCATCTTAATAATTTTAATTTGTGTTTTAGTGTATTTTAGTGTATCCGTGTTTTTAAATGATTATAATTAAATGTTTATCTTCTGTGTAAATTTGTTTTACCAATTTTTCTGTTTTAAAATTAAGTATCTACAGTGGTTAAATCTACAACGGAAACGACTTATGATGGATAAAATTTAAGATAAGTTTTAGTGAACATTTTATGTTTTAAATAAAAATAGTTTTATAGTTATATAGTTGTATAGTTAGTTTTAAAATTTTCTCTCTATAAATACGTTATATATGTTCTGAGGCGCCTTCGTGGTTTTTATACACCGACAAAGTTGCCTGCTCTCTATAGGGGTTTTGCTCGCCCCTGTATGGAGTACGTCTCTTACATCTGGGTGATTCCAAACATACAGCTATACTCGAAAAGGTGGAGTCTAGGGCTTTTCGTCTCATCAATTCTCCCGCTCTTACTAACTCTCTCAAGTCTCTTTCTTCCCGTCGTATTGTTGCATCACTTTCTCTAAACTATCGTCAAATTTTGAATATTCAAAAATACCATTGCATACCCTAAAGATTTTATGAAAATTTGCTTTTCACCTAAACTATATATATATATATATATATATATATATATATATATATATATATATATATATATATATATATATATATATATATATATATATATATATATATATATATATATATATATATATATATATATATATATATATATATATATATATATATATATATATATATATATATATATATATATATATATATATATATATATATATATATATATATATATATATATATATATATATATATATATATTATATTATAATATAATTATATATAATAATAAATATATATATATATATATATATATATATATATATATATATATATATATATATATATATATATATATATATATATATATATATATATATATATATATATATATATATATATATTGTGAAACTCAAATACTCCAAATAGAGTTTGATTTTTCATTTCATTTTCGTTTCATTCTTATATATATATATATATATATATATATATATATATATATATATATATATATATATATATATATATATATATATATATATATATATATATATATATAGAGAGAGAGAGAGAGAGAGAGAGAGAGAGAGAGAGAGATACAAACGTTTTATTTGGTTCGATTAAGAAGGTTTTTGAAGTTTCGATTTGACTAGGAAGGTTAGGTTGGGTATGCTAGATTAAGTTAGGTTACGTTTTGTTGGGTGGGTTAGATTAATAGTAAAAGTATACATATTATACTTGAATAATAATTTCATAGTACAGGTTTGAGCTGATTCACTACACAAATGTTCACTTTATTCTAAAGAATATAGTTAATTTTTAATTTAGTTTAAATAATTGATATATATATATATATATATATATATATATATATATATATATATATATATATATATATATATATATATATATATATATATCTTTTTTTTAAAAAAATACAAAGAAATTTTATTTTTTACGCTTCTCTAATATTTGACGTATTAAAATGCTTTCCACAATACGATTTTCATTTTATCTTCATTTTTTTTCCGCTTTTATTCTCAAACAGAATTTTGACAGACGAATTGAAATTGAACCATTTGTTAAATTTATTATTTTTGCTATTTTTGTTTTATTTTTGTTTATGTTTCGAAAATTTGCTATATTTGTTATATGTTATTTATTTTTATTGTTTGTTCCATATGTATACTACTTAAAATAAATTTTAAGGTGTGATTTTTGGCAGGGAGAGTGCTGCGAAGAAAGGGTTCTACCCTCCAGTAGAAAGGACCACCCGTGTTCTACTAGGGCTAGGAGAATGGAAATAAAGAGAGGTTCAGTAGTGCAAAATTGGATGTTTGAACGTAAAAGGAATGTGACAACACAAAGCAGGTGGAAATTGGTTAGATTTTAAAGTTAAAAAACTGAATTTTTAGGATTGACAAAAACTAATCTTAAAAGAAAAGGGAAAAATGATTTCTGACATTTTAAAGAGGTATATTCAGGAGTTAGTGAGAGAATAAAAGCTAGGGTGGTGATAGTGATGAATCAAAGATGGTGAAATTTTCTGAAAAAGTGTAAAAGAATATCGCCAAGAATAATGTGAGAAGGGTTGAGGTTTAACAGAGAGGCTAGAGACCATTATTTGGTGTTTATATGTGCTTAAGCATCGGTGAATGGTGCGAGGGAAGAAGACAGGACGGTGTTTTGAGATAATTTAAATAAATATTAAGTGGCTTCGAGGTGTGTGCAAATGTATGCTTAATAGGAGATTTAAATGAGAGGGTTAGCGTCGACAGGCCTGTTTGGGGTGGGGGATAGGAATGCCAATGGGAAGAATTCAGTTGAAGTATGCATGGCATACTTGGTATAATAAAAAGTCGAGTCACAAGCTAACTGAGGTTAGTGGGGAAATTGACGAAGGTGGCTTTATAGATTATATACATATTAAGAAAACAATAAGAGACAGGTTACTTGATGTGAAAGTGCTTAGAGGGGCAGCTAGATGATTTCAGACCATTATTTGATGCTGGCTAGAATAAGAGTAAAGTGATGCTGGAGGAAGATTGTGGGAGAAGAACGATTGAAAGAGAGAGAAGTGGGAGAACAGCTTAGAAGAAAGTTAAATTTAAGTTAGGAAGAGGTGAGAGGGAGTATGATTGGAGTGGAGAATGGCAAGTTTAGGGAGAGTATGATAGAAGGTGCGAGGAATGTGTATGAGATGAAGAGGGTGTGGGGAGGAGTAAAAGAAAGGGAAGTGAATCGTGGTATGAGGAGGTCAAAATTACAGTAAAGGAAAGGAAGCTTTTGTAAATTACCCGAGTGCTACAAGATTGGAAGATTGGGAGGTTTACAAGAATAAAAAGAGGATAGTCAAGAGGGAAGGAAGAAGGTAAAAAGTAAGAGCGGATGAAAATTGAGTCAATAAGATAGTGAAAGGATTTAGAGAGGAGTAAGAAGTTTTGGAAGGAGGTGAATAAGGTAAGAAATAAGGGGAGGCAGTGAGAGGATGGATAAAGGGAACAGACAGTGAAATAATACAGGTAGAAGATGAAGTTGGGGCAAGATGGAGGGAATACTTTAATAGGTTGGTAAATGCGAGTTAGGCGAGGAGTGAAGCTATGAGGTGATGGAGGGGGAAAGAGAAGGAATGGTAGGAGAAGTTGAGGTGGGGGGATTTTTGTAGAAGTAAAGCACTGAGGAAAGTGAAAAGGAGTAAATGGGATAAGTGGAGAGACGCTGTTGGAAGGGGAGGGGGTGAGTGTGATAAAATGGTTGTCAAGGTCGTTTAATTTATGTTGGCTATTTTGAAAGTGCCTCAAGATTGACAAGATGCATGTAAGGTCCATTTATATAAAGGAAAGTGTGTTAAATTTGAATATGTGAATTATAGGGAGATTAGTTTGCTGAGCGTAGTTAGGAAAGTATTTTGTAGAATTTTAATGGGAAGGATAAAGATGAATGGGCTGATAGGTTTGAACAAGGGAGATTTAAAGAAGGTAGGAGGTGTACGGATCAAGTTTTCACTTTAAGAATGATCAAAGAGAAAAGTAATGATAAAGGGAAGAATTTGTATATGTTTTATGGATCTGGAAAAAGCTTATGATAGGGTGGATAATTATAAATTGTGATAGGTTCTGAGTGAGTATGAAATTGAGGGGAAAGGTTCTGAAGTGTAAGGGAATTTTATAGGAATTGCTGGGTATGTGTGAGAGTAAATGTAATGGAAAATGAAAATTTTTATGTAAATAATGGTTTGAAGCAGGGTTGTGTAAATGTTCCCGTGGTTGCTTAACTTATTTATTGACAAAGTGGTGAGATTGATGGATAGGGAAGGTAGAGGGGTGAGAATGAGAGGAGAACAACTGGAAGTATATGACTCGAATGTGTTACTGTATGCAGAAGATGTTGTCTTTTGGCGAAGTCACAAGAGGACTTGAAGGTTTTGGTGGATGAATTTGTAAAATGTCTTGTCGAGTTGGGCTTAAGAATGAACGCGGGCAAGCAAGTATTTTGGATGAAAAATGGGATGGGGAGGGGTATAGGTGTGGATGTTGAATTGCAAATTAAAGTAGAGAGGAGAGATTGGAGTGGGTTAACTCATTTAAATACCTGGGGATGTATTTTTTAGGGGGAGATGGTAGTGTGGACAATGAAGTAGAGCATAAAATAAGAGAAGGAGAGAAAGTGCTAAGTTGTTTGATGGATTTTTGGAACAAAGGAAGGTTGTCCAGAAAGGTGAAGTTGAAAAATGTTCAAGGGTTGCTGTGTACCGGCAGTTATATATGACAGCGAGGTTTGGAGGTTGAATGCGAGGAAAAGGAAAAAGGTTGAGGTTTTTGAAATGAAGGGTTTGAGAGTATTGTGAGGTATTAGTAGAGGGAGAGAGTCAGGAATACTAGTAAAAGGGAGATGTGTAGCTAGAGAAAGAGTTTGGTTGAGATAGCTGAATAGAGGATGCTGAAGTAATTTGGACATGTTTGTAGCATGAATGACGAGAGATTGGCAAAAAAGGTGTTCGTTTTCGAAATGAAGGGTATGAGACGTAAGTCAGATAAGAGTGGTCAATGAGTTATTGAGGGATAGAGTGTTGAGCTGGGAGAAGGGTGTGCGGTTGAAGGATGAAAGAAGTGAGTGGAAAAGTGTATCAAGTGGATGATTGTTAGGAATGATTGTGACTTACGGTAGACACCACTCCACGATTGTGGGAAAGGTTGTGTTTGTAATATATATATATATATATATATATATATATATATATATATATATATATATATATATATATATATATATATATATATATATATATATATTATGAAAGTTGTGCAAATTTGAAATTGCTGTTGAAGAGATTTTCAATTTGGTGTTGTAATTTGCTTAAATGTTGAAATAAAGGACCACAAACTCTCTTCTTACTCACCAAATGACTCGAGAAACAAAACAGATTTTCTGTATTTTCGTGATTGCATGTGTTCAGGTGCCTGTGTTCCTATGTGTGTATAAATGTTTTCACATGTGTATTTGGGGAATTCTTCAAAATAAATCTTAAAATTATTGATATTGCAAAGCCCATTTTGAATATTTCATCTGGTAAAATCTCTTTCGAACTTTAATCAATAATAATAATAATAATAATAATAATAATAATAATAATAATAATAATAATAATAATAATAATAATAATAATAATAATAATAATAATAATAAAAATAATAATTTGTATACACGACTCCAGCTTAATTAAAAGTTAATGTAAAGTAAACGAAGGGTAAATGTCATTACGAAGATGCAAAAACTTTCCATTTAAATTGATAAAAAAGGTACCAAAAAAGGTATAAAAAAGAACCAAAAAGGACCCAAAATCGCTTCAAGAGAAGAGCAGAATAAAAATTAAAATGAAAAAGATATTTTTATGAAAGAAAAATTAAAATTCTTTCATCAAATGAATTTATAATGAGAATAATTATGACGCGTTTACTTTTTTACAAAATATTCATATAATATTTATGAGGCAATACGTTTATATGATGCATGTGGTAATGAAGTGGGATGGTGTGACAGACGTGGTGGTTCGATTCCTATAGGGCAGCTTTAGAACAGTCGATCATAAATCTATTTTTGGTTTTCCACGGACTTATTTGAAAATTGGAAAAATGGAAGACATAAGACTTCTCATAATTAAATGTTAATTTATTATTTTATAATATGTAGATATTTATACTTCAAATGCATGCAATTTTTTTAACGTGGGCATGTTTCCTTTGATTCGCAATTGCAAATCTAGCTCAACCAGTCGACCTCACGCATTTTCGTGAGGCCATTTTTTACAAAGTTGCAATCCCAGACTAATTCCTGATGACTTTTTCAGGGTTCAACTTTTCCCACCGGAGGCTGTATCCTTCGTAGCCACAGCACTCCATTTTTTCGGTCTCTTTCCTGACCCCATTTTGAAGATTCATCTCCACTCGGAATGATACACACCCTCTCCCCTCCATCTACTACTCTCCTCCCCTTAGGGGTTGGTGGCGTAGCCACAGCA
Organism: Armadillidium nasatum; assembly: GCA_009176605.1. Classification (NCBI taxonomy): domain Eukaryota; kingdom Metazoa; phylum Arthropoda; class Malacostraca; order Isopoda; family Armadillidiidae; genus Armadillidium; species Armadillidium nasatum. Next base: position 24,610 of record SEYY01021079.1, read on the forward strand.
TCCCATTTTACAACCTTTTACACGGTCCTCTTTTGATGATTCATCTACATCTCGTAGAGTTATACTCAGCCCCTTACCACTTTTCCCTCCCCCCACAAATAAGCATGGTAGCGTTGCAAAGCACTCTATTTTTTCAATCTCTTTCAAAACTCCTTATGAGCATTTGCCGTAATTCATGCTTCTTCCATGAGATTATGTTGGCGACGTAGCCTACAAGTTGTGGGGTGCTTTGAGAAAACTATTCTCAACCTTCTCAAACCGGTTTTAAGTCTAATTTGATGTTTTGGTCCTCACCTACCTCCTTTTAGAGGATTCCATTCAACCAATCCCCATCTCACAGATTAGTTTCTTCATGGCTGGTTTTCTTGACGTGGACGGAGGCACGTGACGCAACAATTGTAATTTCTTCTAAAGACAGCATTTTTGCTCTCTCTAAACTTAATACAAAGAAGGTGTACAGTCCTGATGGTATCCCTCCTGTGGTTCTCAAAATATTTGCTTTTTATCTTGCACTTGAAACCTTGCCGTATTTCGACTCTGTCTTTTACTTCAGCCTTCACTTCTTGCTTAAAACGCGCTCTCATTCAGCTTATACTTCAAAAGTGGGACCTCTATCAGTCATATAACTACCGTCCCATTCATTATAAAGTTTCATGTCAAAATTTGGACAAATCTAAAATCTTCTAATCTTATTTCTGATCACCAATATGGCTTTCAAAGTAAACCCTCTACTGGTGATCTTTTCCTTCTCTCTCTGAGTCTTGGGCTTACGTTCTTCAGCAGTTCTGTAAATCTTTTCCTTTCTCGCCAGATATATCGAAAGCCTCTGATAGAGTGTTGCACAAAGCTTTGGTTTTTAAACCTCTCTTTCGGAATCTATCCTCTCTAATTTCCTTATCGGTCGTTCTGTAGAAGCTGTCGTAGACGATAGCCGTTCTTCCTTTAATTAATTAAATCTATTAATAGTGGTGTTCTTTAGGAATCTGTACTATCTCCAACTTTTTTTCTACTTTTCATTAGAGACCTTATCTCAGTTGCTTAATCACTTATCCACTCCTATGCTAATGACTCCACCTTTCATTATTCCTTCCAGTTTTAAATTGACGCTAGAATGGTGGCCTTGGAGAAACAAACCTCTGATCTTTCTCGTATTTCTAATTGGATCTCAGAAATCAATTTTACAAAGATATGTTAAATTACAGTAAATAAGCATATGAAATCCAAATTTGATTGGTGCTGACAATTAATGGAACAACTATGTAGTAAGTGTTAATGCTTACGGATCAAGAGCCAAACAACAAATCATTCATACAATTACTATCACACACACACAGAGGTGCAAAGGCACCTCTGAAAACCAAAAATAAAAATATATATATTATATATATAAGGTAATAAAAACACACATAAGACATACCATGCACATCAAATGAAATTTATTGTCAAACTCACGTGGACTCATTCATTTAAAATATGAAAAGAAGGCATATTATACATCTGACATGATAGAATAGGACACAAAATAGTATATTTCTAGCTAACCGATATGTAATGAATAAAAGATTTATTCTGTAAAAAAAAATTTTTGGTAGAAAGGTTATAAGCAAAAGAACCAACAATTTGAATTATGTCGTAGCTAGAATATAGGAATAATGGAATTAGAGACCAGCGATATAGAGAGGAGTAGTGGTTAGATTACGAGTATTATTTAAGTCTTGTTTTTGTTTGAGAATGTATAGAGATTCCAGTATGCGTAACGACGTTGGATCAGGGTTGGTGTCTAGAACATTGAAGTGTTTGGGGAGAGGAAAGGTGTTGCATGTTGCATGGTCTCTAATTCTATTATTCCTATATTCTAGCTACGACATAATTCAAATCGTTGGTTGTTTTGCTTATAACCTTTCTCCCAAAAAAAATTTTTTACAGAATAAATCTTTTATTCATTACATATCGGTTAGCTAGAAATATTCTATTTTGTGTCCTATTCTATCATGTCAGATGTATAATATGCCTCCTTTTCATATTTTGAATGAATGAGTCCACGTGAGTTTGACAATAAATTTCTTTTGATGTGATGGTATGTCTTATGTGTGTTTTTATTACCTTATATATATAATATATATATTTTTGTTTTTGTTTTTCAGAGGTGCCTTTGCACCTCTGTGTGTGTGTGATAGTAATTGTATGAATGATTTGTTGTTTGGCTCTTGATCCGTAAGCATTAACACTTACTACATAGTTGTTCCATTAATTGTCAGCACCAATCAAATTTGGATTTCATATGCTTATTTACTGTAATTTAACATATCTTTGTAGAAATTCATACAACCAACTACTTATCCAGTTTACATAATTTTGGTGTAATTTATACAATCTCTCCTCCATAGTAACTATGTAATAGCTTTTCCTTCTTGTCGTGTTTTAATTTATGGTGTATTGATTTATTTAGTTTATTTATATATTTCATTTATAATGTTAATTTTAATGCAGTTTAAATTACTAATGTAATTAATTGTTCTTTCTTTTTCACAGCTATATACTCTTGAAAATGATTTAAGTCAAATCGAAACGTAGAGAATAATGTTATAAAAAATTTTTTTTATAGTTATTAAATATTGATCAATAATACGTTTAACTCCACCTAAACTTCATGCCATGCTTATTTTTCGTCATATTATTCGCAATAAAGATTAAGCTCAAGAGGAGCACCAACATTTAAAATAATATAATATATTATAATATATATATATATATATATATATATATATATATATATATATATATATATATATATATATATATATATATATATGTATATATATGTATATATATATATATATATATATATATATATATATATATATATATATATATATATATATAAATCTTATATATATATATATTTATGTTTGTGTTTGTTAGAATATTTGTTTGCTTGATTGTTTGTTTGTCTGCCTGCTTGCCGGTTTCTTTGGCTGTTCTCTTGTTTGTTTGTCTGTTTGTCTGATATAATTGTGATTGTGTGTGTTGAATGGCAGGTGTACGCAGGCGTGGGTTCTCTATACACTTTACCAACATCCGTGGCTTATTTTCTAATTTGGCTTCTGTGGAATACCACCTTTCTCACTCTCATCCAAATCTTCTGCTCTTGTCTGAGCCCCAGATATCTAAGAATTCCTCCTCAAACTTTTTTAATATATCCAACTATAACTTATTTCATAATTTCCGTTCTAAGGGTGGAGTTTGTGCCTACGTAAACACCAACACTCCGGTAACACGTCTTGTGAATCTTGAATCTCCTAACTTCGATGTTCTGTGGCTTAAAATCTTTCTTCCTACCACTACGATAATCTTGTGTTTCTGCTATTGTTCTCCTAATAGAACAGATTTTTCCTCCTTTTTTGAATATCTAACTACTTCTCACGAGACTGTTACATCTTCACATCCAAATATTGAGGTCCTCTATTTAGGGGATTTCAATGTACACAACACTGAATGGTTGGGTTCCTCTCATACTGATCCAGGAGGAGAGGAGGCCGAATCATTCAGCATTCTCAACGATCTGGAGCAACTGATTAAAGAACCAACACACATTCCGGATCGTCCCAACCAATTCTTAAACACTCTTGACCTTATGTTTCACTACTAGTCCTTCTCTCTATAAATACGCTGTCTTCGCACCTATTGGTAAATCTGACCACAACCTAATTACTCTTAATTTTCAAGCTTTCTCTCCAACTGCTCCACCCTGCCCTAAGCGTATCTTCTGGCACTTTGATCGGGCTGACTGGGGGCTTTGCGTTGCTTCTATGCTAACTATCCTTGGATGGACTGCTTTGTCTCTGAAGACGCTTCAGTCTCCGCTGATAAGGTGGGGGCTGTAATCGTTGATGGGATGAGCAGGTTCATTCCTTCTTCAATCTAAATCTTTTTCTCCGCAAAATCCATGGTTCGATCGCGCCTGCTCTCTTGCCATTCAGGCTAGAGACATCGCGTATCGAGAGTGGAAAAACTCTCCTTCTCCTATCACTCTTGCTAATTTTCATTCTGCTCGGAATCGTTGCAGGGATATTCTTCGACGAGCAAAGCAGGCTTTCACTAAAAGAAGGTGTGCGGAGCTCCTAAACTCTCCTACTGATAAATCTTTCTGGCCTCTTGCCAAAAACATCTCTAACAACTTCTGTAAATCTTCCTTTCCTCCTCTTATTCGCTCTGATGGCTCTGTTGCTAACACTCCAACTGAAAAGGCTAATCTCTTCGGCCTCCTATTCTCCTCTAATTCTACCCTGGATGACTCCGGCAACCCTCCTCCTACTTCTTCTCCTCTCAGATGTCCCATGACTTTACCTGTGATTACATTTGATCAGGTGCATGGGCTTCTGAAATCTATGAACGTAAGGAAGGCAAGCGGCCCGGATGGCATTCCTCCCCGTGTTTTAAGGGAGTGTACTTCTGAGCTTGCTCCTCCCCTCGTTCAACTCTACTCTCTTTGCCTCAATACTAATACTTTTCCCTCAGTGTTGGAAGCACGCATTGGTCCAGCCTATTCCGAAAAAGGGTAGCCGCTCTGATCCTTCTAACTATCGCCCTATAGCTCTCACTTGTATTCTGTCTAAGATCTTTGAAACCCTTCTCAACTCTCACTTCTTGGATCATCTGGAATCTCATTCCCTTCTTTCTGATCATCAGTATGGCTTTCGACGTTCGAGGTCTACTGGTGATATACTTTCCTATCTCACAGATTTATGGTCTTCTGCCCTTAGGGATCATGGGGAGACTTGTGTGGTGGCGCTTGACATATCTAAGGCCTTTGACCGGGTATGGCATGCGTCACTGCTTTCCAAGCTCCCCTCCTTTGGGTTTCCTCCTTCTCTTTGCTTACTTATGTCTAGCTTCCTTTCTAATCGCTCCATTTCTGCTGTTATTGATGGAGCGACTTCTTCTTCCTTTCCTATCAAAAGTGTTGTTCCTCAGGGTTCTGTCTTATCTATTACTCTATTCTTACTTTTCATTAATGATCTTCTTAGCTGTTCATCTAACTCTGTCCATTCATATGCCGATGACTCAACCCTCCATTCTTCTTCTCATTTCAAATCTGCTCCTTCCTTTGCATCTAGAGTTGCCTCTCGTCTTCATCTTTCCGATTCCATTCTTGCAGATCTGGATAGAATTTCCCAGTGGGGTCGTCTCAACCTTGTGAAATTCAACTCTTTAAAAACTCAACTTCTAGAAATCTCCCTCTCAAAGACACCTCCTAACTTTTCTATTTCTTTCGACGGTTCTCCCGTCTCTCCTGTTGACAATATAAATATTCTTGGCCTTCACATAAACAAAAAAATGTCTTGGAAACCTCACATCACAATGGTTGCTCGGGCGGCCTCAAAGAAGCTGGGTTCTGTTTAGACTGCGAGAATTTTTTCCTTCCTCGCAGTTACTCCAATTATACAAGGGTCTCATCCGCCCTTGTATGGAGTACTGCTCTCATATCTGGGGTGGCTCAGGCTTTCACCCGTCTTTTGGATAGGGTTGAGTCAAAGGCTAAAAGACTTATAAACTGTCCCGCTCTTTCTAATTCTCTTGACTCTTTATCTTTGCGACGTGATGTTGGTGCCTTGTCTCTTTTCTATAGGTACTACAGCGGCAAATGCTCGAGGGAACTATCCACCCGTGTACCTCCACCTTTACGGCGTCCTCGCAGCACAAGGGGTGCAATGTCCGCGCATCAATTTTGCGTGGACATAGGCAACTCCAGGCTTGTCCGCTGTGGTGCCTCCTTCTTTCTAGCCACCTCTGTTTTGTGGAATTCTCTTCCATCTTCTGTGTTTCCTGCTGAATTTAATCTAAATTCCTTTAAGACCCACGTCTGTGCTCACCTGCGAAATTTGCGTTAGGTGTGGGTTGTGGGTTGTTTTTATCTCATTCTATTGTTTTAAAGGCCCCTCCTTGAATAGGGCTTTGCCCGTGAGCGGTGGCGATTTGTAAAAAAAAAAAAAAAAAAAAAAAAAAAAAA
>SEYY01021080.1:2500-5000 GCA_009176605.1 Armadillidium nasatum
GAATGGAATTATCCAGTGGGGTCGTTTCAACCTTGTGAAATTCAAATCTTTAAAAACTCAACTTCTTAAAATCTCACTCTCAAAGACACCTCCTAACTTCGGTTTCTTTCGATAATTCTCACGTCTCTCCTGTTGACAGTATAAACATATTTGCCCTTCAGATAAAGAAAAAAAAATATCTTGAAAACCTCACATCACAATGGTTGCTAGGACTGCCTCAAAGAAGCTGGAAGTTCTGTTTAGACTGCGAGAATTTTTTTCTTCGCAGTTACTCCAATTATACAAGGGCCTTCTCCGCCTTTGTATGGAGTACTGCTCTCAAATTTGGGGGCTCAGGTTTCACCCGTCTTTTGGATAGGATTGAGTCAAAGGCTAAAAGACCTATAAACTGTTCCGCTCTTTATAATTCACTTGACCCTTTATCTTTGCGACGTTACGTTAATGCCTTATCTCTCTTCAATCTATAGGTATTACAGCGGCAAATGCTCGAGGGAACTGTCCTCGTATACCTCCGTCTTTACGACGGTCCCGTAGCACCGTAGGGGCGCATTATATGCACATAAATTTTGAGTGAACTCCAGAATTGTCCTCTGTGGTGCCTCCTTATTTGGAGCCACCTCTGTACTGTAGAGTTTTCTCCCATCTTCTGTGTTTCCTGCCGAAGTTAATCTCAATTACTTTAAAGCCCACGTCTGTGCTGTCCTACGAAATTTGCGTTAGGTGGGACTTGTAGGATTTTTCTTATTCTCTTATTGATCAAACACTCCCTCCTTAAATAGGGCTCTGCCGTGAACAGTGGTGATGTACAGTATATATATATATATATATATATATATATATATATATATATATATATATATATATATATATATATATATATATATATATATATATATATTTGGGCAGAGAAAACATGGTCGTTTTCAATGCCTCAAAAACTCACTTCCTCCATCTCTCTACTCGAAACAATCTTCCACACAACTATGATATCTTCTTAGAAAACCCACAACTCAACCTTCATCCCTCTTTAATATTCTTGGTGTTTCTTTTTCTCGTGATCTTTCTTGGAAAGATCACATTATTTCTCTTTCTGAAACAAGCTTCTAAGAGGTTGGGTGTTCTGAGGTACCTTCCGAACTTCACACTACCCCAGTTGCTTTCTTTTTATAGGGGTATTGTTCGCCCCTGTATGGAGTACTTCTCACACATCTGGGGTGGTTCCACTCACACAGCTCTCCTTGAAAAGGTAAAGTCTAGTGCTTTTCGTTATGACCTCTCCTACTCTCACTGATTATATATACCTCCTCCTTTGAGAAGAGCTCGTGCGACACGTCTTTTTACACAGTCTCATCCTTTCTCTTTTCAACTCTCTGACACCAGACTTAACCGCTATGCTCAATCTTACATTTACTCTACTGGTAAAGTATGGAACACACTCCCTTCATCTATTTTCCCAATTTCCTATGACTTACACACCTTCAAACACCGTGTCTAGGGACATGTCAGTCTTTAATCTGACCAGGATCCCGATTTGCTCCTTTCTCTGGTGGAAATTTGGTAGGTCTCTGACCTTTGTTCACCAGAGGTAAAATAAAAAGTAAAAAAAATAATATATATATATATATATATATATATATATATATATATATATATATATATATATATATATATATATATATATATATATATATATATATATATATGCGTGCGTGTGTGTGTGATGGGTGAATCCGGCAACTTTCGGATTCGAGTCCGAATCCGAATCGGCATTTTTAAAACCCTTGAATCCGAATCCGAATGCATAAAAAAAAACTCGAATCCGAATCCGATCGGATTCGAACTGTTACTAATAATTTTTTTACAAAACTTAGAGGGAGCGAACAATTTTTTTTTTTCTTTATGGGATAAAATATTTAATCTTAAAGGCACCACCATCAAATTTTGGGAATGTTAATTTTTGGGCGAGTTACGAATTTTTTGCATTCCTGTAAAATTTCTATAGAGCCAAAATTTTGGCACTTCAGTGGCACTCCTTATTTTACATTCAAATTTTTTTGGGAGGCCGATCAAGCCCAAATTTTCAGAGACACTGCAGGAAGAACGTATCTAAAATATTATCGGACACTTATTTTGAATAAAGTCCCTAAAAAAAAAATAGTCAAAATTGTTTCTACAAAATTTTTGAAAAAAAAAAATTCATTTTTCAAAGTGTTTTTCAAATTATTTTGCTCGTACCTATTTTCTAGAAATATATTTCAAAAACTTGTTTGAAAATAAATTGAAGACAAGGTCTTTATGGAGTCTATAAAAAAAATTTGGTCCATATTGGTCAAGTGACAAAAAAATTATAATAAAAAGAAGAAGAGATTGTAGAAAATTTAGGACTTTTCACAACCCATAGTTTTTATTTGAAGCCATGGTCTTGTCGTTTGGCTGACACTTCACAAGGACTATATCTAAATAATTATTTGAGAGAAATTTGATACTATCTCAAGAAAAA
>SEYY01021080.1:15000-47500 GCA_009176605.1 Armadillidium nasatum
ATACTTGACGAAATAAAACAGGATGCAGAAATAAGATGGCATCGGAAGACTCCAGAGGCAGAAAGAGTTTAACATTATAAGAAAAGAATTCGAGGTTAAAAACAGATCCAAGAATGTTGGGTTCAATTCCAAGGTGACCAGGGTTACGGGTAAGGAACTGAACGATCTGCAAAGGTTATTCTGAACATACAAGTGGAAAACAAATTCATTGCCTACGTCTTTAGATATAGAGGACAGCCCATTGATGGTGAACATTGATAACATTTAAAATGATTTAATAGAAAGAAAAATGAACGTGCTACATTTCGGAGTTTAGACAGCCGAAGATCACCAACTGCCAAATGATGGGAAAAACGTTTTTGTAAAAAAACTCCTGTATATATATATATATATATATATATATATATATATATATATATATATATATATATATATATATATATATATATATATATATATATATATATATATATATATATATATATATATATATATATATATATATATATATATATATATATATATATATATATATATATATATATATATATATAATATATGTAAAAAAATAAAAAAAAAAGAAAAAAAAAAAAAAATTTTATTTTAAATTTTTTTTTTTTAAAATTTATTTTAAGGAATGTTTTTTTTTATATATTTTTTTATTCAACACGTAATGCGGAGATGTATCATGTTAAGGTTACGTATTTCTTGTCATCCTTTTATTTATTATATCCGAAAATGAAGAAGAAAATTAGAAGGTCTAAATCGATCAATGATTACATGCAAAGAAGCTTATTATAGAGCACTGCAACACATTTGTTCCAATCACTTTATGCTTTTCCCTTTCTCTTAAATATATATATATATATATATCTATATATATATATATATATATATATATATATATATATATATATATATATATATATATATATATATATATATATATATATATATATATATATATCCGGGTGGTACAAGTAAAAAAATTTCAACCAAATCTTTATTGGGGCATAAAATCAAAACACAAAAATGAGCATTCACTAGCAGAAAAGGAGTAGTCAAAAGAAACAGAAAAAAAGAGAAAATTTTAAAAAAGCAAGAAGAAATATCTTAATTTTCTTATATTGTTTAATTTTTTTTATTATTTGACTGATTGAGCTGAAATTTTCAGGGAATATGCATTTTTTCCCAAAGTTCTGAGTTGATTTTGAGCATTTTTCTGAGTCTATAACGGTTTGAAAGTTATTTGGACACAAAGTTGAAAAAAAAAATGAATAACGGGGTCAAACCACTGCTCCACATGAGCTGAAAATTTAACTGAATAATCTTAGCCTCAATTTCTTGCATTCGTGAGAACAGGTTTTTGATATCACATCTAGAAAAAAAGATATAAGCACGAAATTTAAAAAAAAAAAAAAATCGTACCCTTCCCGAGAAAAAAATTATTTAAAAAACACGCTACCTATTATTTTTTTTATTTTTGGATATTGTTTAGAGGAGGAACAGGGCTGCAATTTTTATTTAGTGCATTATTAAATGATTTTTGGTTGAAGCGAGATATAGCCTCTCAAACTTTGGAAATATTTGAAATTTGGTCAAAAATGGAGCTTTTTTGAGAGGCTATATCTCGAAACTAACGACTCGCATCGAATAAAGTATAGAGAAGAATTTGTAGCCCCATCCCTCCTCTATGCACCCTCCTAAAATAAGGAATGTTATAGATATAGTTTTGTTTTAAATTTTATTGACCGAAAAGGTGGATTTTTTTTTCCATAGTTGTTCAGTTTTGGGCTTATAACATTTTTTCTATAACTCTGGTAACAAAGGTCTGTTACATTTTTTCGTTGCCAATAGAATTATGAATATACATCCAAATTTCAAGTTATTCCGAAAAGTGGTTTGGCCCCGCCATTCATTTGAAAAGGGTCAAATTTCCCCTCAAAAAAAAAAAAACTTTTTAGCAGTTATAGACTCAGAAAAACGCTAGAAATGGACTTTTTTTCACCAGGAAAAAAAGCTCTATTCACTGAAAATTTCAAGAGAATCGACTGAAAATTAAAAAAAATTTGGATTGTCCCCTCAAGTATAATTTGTCATTTTAACCCCGGCAGGCAAACCCCGGTTTCCCTGATTTTTAGCCGGGGTTAGCCGGGGCCCCGGTCGGTTCCTATATATATATATATATATATATATATATATATATATATATATATATATATATATATATATATATATATATATATATATATATATATATATATATATATATATATTAGTTTTTTTTTTTTTTTTTTTTTTTTATAACATCACTAGCAGTTAATAAAATTATAAATAATGATTCCACGGTTTATTTATTATAGTGGTTATCAAAATTATAACATTTGCACTGCGATTTATATTCAGGATAGAACCTGGTCCATGTTGACGCTACGCCCAAGTTGTGGTCGGGGAAATATTGAAGGGACTTTTCACTAGGCGAGATATGTCAGTAGAAGTTCTGGATTATTTCCTTTTGAACCATCAGTGGAGTAGTGGTCAACACAACGGACTTCCATCTTTTGGGCCCGGGTTCGATTCCTCGAAATTATAACATCACTAGCAGTTAATAAAATTATATATATATATATATATATATATATATATATATATATATATATATATATATATATATATATATATATATATATATATATATATATATATATATATACCTTACTAGATATACGACCCACACTTGTCACATGTGAAGATGGACTACTTCGAAATTATTTTAAGAATAATAACCTTGTACACCGCTGAGTATATTAAAAGAGAGAAACTAACATTTTTGTGTGGTACGAAAGCCTGCATATATTTATGTACAGTAGATTATGACCTTTTCTTTTTATATCTAACATTTAAAAAAGAATACTTTTTATTTACAAATGTTAATTATTTAATGATGTAACAGTTTTATATATTTCCCTTCTTAACAAATTTAAAAAAAAAAATAAGAATTACAAAATTTCAAAGCCACGGTTAACCATTCGAATAACTGTCATTAATAATTTGTTGTGTTTATAGTCCGATCGATATTTACTCAACGAAAACGACTATTTCGTGCATCTACTAGCCTAAGCATAGCCTATTCCGCAGAAATCAATGATCCCAATTTCTCTATAACAACAAATTACGTTCTCGTGGAAATAAAAAGGCTTTTGAGTCAGATGATCTTTGAATAGATCAAAATTAATTACAGTAACAAAATATGTTAATAATATTTTAATGTTCTGTTATGTTGGAAACGTGTTAAATGTATTATTTTTCTTCGAATGTCCCAATAAATATGAGATAATAAATAATAATGAAAATATAATAGAGCAAAAGCTATTAAAAATAACTATACAGAAAATATTAAAATCAGGATATACCACATTTTTATTGTAAGACATAGGGTATTCCCACATGATTATAGGGTAGCACTAGATAAAAAAAAAAATTCCGTGGACTTGGGGTTTCATGGATAAAAACTCATTATCGAGATGTTAAATGATTTAAACTTGTTAAACTCAGATATTTAGCAAAAAGATCTTTTTTGTTTCATTTTTCTTTAATTAAACAGATATTCCCACGGCCAACGAACAAAGCTCTATTTACTTATGGAAAAGTTATTATTATTATTATTATTATTATTATTATTATTATTATTATTATTATTATTAGTATAGTAGTAGTAGTAGTAGTAGTAGTAGTAGTAGTAGTAGTAGTAGTAGTCGTAGCAGTAATCAAACAAGGAAGAGGGTAGAAGATAAAAGAGAACTCTTTGATTACAATTTTTGAAAATAAGGGAAACGAAAGTCACCACATTAACAATAACCGATATGAAACGATTTGAGAGAAAACCAGACTTGAGTGAGCAAAAATTAAGGAGGAAATCCGATTGAATGAAACTTAGAGGGTGTTCCATAGTTAAGATTCTTTAAATATTTTAAATATCATGAAGATTGCTAAAGCGAAGTACCCTGCATGAATAGTGTCAAACGAGTTTTACTGCAGCAATAATAACTAGACAAAAAAAAATAAAAATTTCTATCTTTAATCTTGAATGGTCACTTGAAGTAAACAAACATAGAGGAGTTAGGCTAACAACTTATTTTAAAAATAAATACTTTTTGTAAATATTCTTCCTCAAATATATTTGTTTTTGCAAATTATTACGGATTATTATTTTAGCATTTTCAAATCATTAATTTGTTTTAAATGAAACAAATTTAATTATTTTCAAATATTAGAAATTTCGTTGGTTCCAATGTTTTTAAAATCAAGGCTGCCGCCAAAGTCTTTTTAAAATTTTCGTTTGACTCATATCTTATTCCATAGCAAATATAAAAAATCGCAAATTGTAGCTATTGGAACTGTGAATATACAGTAAAATTTTCAGGTCACTTCGACCAATGGTTTGGCATCGCTATTCACTTTTTTCTGGGAAAAATTTGACCAAAAACTTACGAACCATTATAGATACAGAAAGCGTCAAAAATCAAGTTTTCTTTAGATTGTTAAACTGCATAGACCCGGCCTGTAAATTAGAAATTAATCGGTCAAGAAATAAAAGTGATTTTAACATTGGATCCTCCCCAAAATTTATTATTATTATTATTATTATTATTATTATTATTATTATTATTATTATTATTATTATTATCATTATTATTATTATTATTATTATTATTATTATTATTATTATTATTATTATTATTATTATTATTATTATTATTTTATTATTATTATTATTATTATTATTATTATTATTATTATTATTATTATTATTATTATTATTATTATTATTATTATTATTATTATTATTATTGGATCTTTTAAAGTATATCTATCCCAGCCGATTGTAACGAAATTTACATTACTTATAGAACATGACCCCAAAAAACGAAAAAAAAAAATATTTTAAAAGCCGAGAAACGAAAGGGAAATAAGTTATCGAATTTTAAAAACCGAAAAAAGTAGTGAAAAATCCTAAAATGTAGCCAGTATGGCGGGAGAATATTTTATAAATCTCAATATGACTCATGTCTTTTCCCTTAATATTTTCCTAACAGACTAATTCAACTTAACCTAACCTTGACTTGAAGGGTAAATGTAGGCCTAACGCCCAGCAAATATTTATATTAAAATTTGAAAAATAAAAATAAAAGTTGGCTATAAAAAAATTGTCACGTGTTACAAAATAAACAAAATAAGCCAAAAAAAAGCGCAAACGAAATAATTGGCTACAAAAAATAGCCTGGTGTATAGATAATTAAAAAGAACCATTATTATTATTATTATTATTATTATTATTATTATTATTATTATTATTATTATTATTATTATTATTATTATTTAGGTAGCCTTCTTATGTAATTTGAAAATAATTTATCGAAATTATTTTAATGTTATTTCACAGAGATATTATTTGTCATTTTTTTTTTATCCTTCTAAAAGAAGTTGAAAATAAACTACTAAAAAAACTCTCCTGCACAGAGATTGTCAGGAAATAATAATAATAATAATAATAATAATAATAATAATAATAATAATAATAATAATAATAATAATAATAATAATAATAATAATATTTAAAAAAATGTTCTTTTTCACTGAAGTAACACCGAAATGTGTTACACCACATTACACCACTATTACAACACTGCAAATACTTTAAAGCATGTAAGCCTCTCCTCTCCAGTTGCTTTGTTGACTTCTTCTTACTTTATGTGACATTTAGGGTCAACTTCTTTAATTAAAATTCCTTTCCACACACTATTTTCTCCAAGAGGTCTCAAATATGACTCTAAATTTCTTCCTTTTCATTAAACAAATTTATGAAGCAGTAAACAAATAAAAATTTATTATATGGAAATTAACTTTATAATTTTATACTTTTATTATTTTGCGAACATACACACATAAACACACACACACACACACACACACACACACACACACACATATATATATATATATATATATATATATATATATATATATATATATATATATATATATATATATATATATATATATATATATATATATATATATATATATATATATATATATATATATATATATATATATATATATATATATATATATATATATATATATATATATATATATATATATATATATATATATATATATATATAAATATCACATACATTAAAAAAATTATGTCGAATTTTGATATGGCTCATGAGTTATAATAACTTCAATTGATAGTATACTTTATCTCCGAGACCAAAACACACTCAGGATGTATATTATACATGCATACATAACTCGAAGAGTGAATAACTGGTTCCAAATTGAAAGATAAATAAAGATGTTCCATTGTTTGAATTATAAAACTAATCAGTTTTATTATAATAATTTATGCAATAAATTTTATTATAATCACGAAAAGCTTTCTAATTTTCACATTTATTGACTGTGATTAGTGTATTATGTCTTTATAAGCTCGTATCTATTACTTTCAAACTATATAAAATATAAATATTGATTTTTCAATGTCGAAAAATAAAATGGAAACTCCCTCTGACAATGTTTTAAGGTTTAATCAAAATTTAACATTTTTTATTATTATTATTATTAATAATCATATTAAAACGTTTATTTAAAATATTATTATTTAAACATTGGATTTTTATCATTTTTTACTCATTATTTTCCCACACGTGTCTATAAGATTTAATTCAAGACTTTAGAATTTACTTACATATAGTAAGTCTCTCTAGTCGTAAAACAACAAAGTGCACACATATTATAACTGAAGAGTGATTGTTTTTAAAACTATTAAATCAGGATGATTAAGAAAGTCATATAAGAGCTATAGAACCAAACTTTAGAAGATTTAAAAATTGCGATCCTTTATTAAAATCGGGTGAATGTTAAGTTATTCCCAGCACTGATAGAATAAGTAAGATATAGACAACTTAAGAATGTAGAAATACAGATAACTTATATATATATATATATATATATATATATATATATATATATATATATATATATATATATATATATATATATATATATATATATATATATATATATATATATATATATATATATATATATATATATATATATATATAATATATATCACATTTCACAGGCATTGCTCTATACGAAGAGAGGAATTTTTCTAGGTAGTAAATACCTAAAATCCGTAAGTGAAATCGAAAGAGCATCAAGCACGAAAGTCAATACTCTTTTTTTTTTTTTGTTTCTGAGAGCGGACTTCACCAACTAGGGCATATGCCGTCCCTCCAGGCAGACAAAATACTGCCCTTCAGGCCTCCACCAGTTTAGAGGGAACGATCCGTTCGCTCCAAGAGCTGGTGAAGCTCTCTCCAGTCAATACTCTAACGTTTGTGCTACTGTTAACCTTATAATGTAACCTCTCTAACTAAGGAAACTTCTAGAAATGTACAGTATTTTTATCAACTTTATTTATCAATTCAGCACCCAATAATTCTGGCCATAAGATATTTGATAATCGCCCAAGCAAAATTTTTTATAATACTAACATCAAAGGGCAGCAGAATGTAGCAATATCTTGATTATTATTATTATTATTATTATTATTATTATTATTATTATTATTATTATTATTATTATTATTGCTGTTGTAGTTGTTTATTATTATAATTACTATTAATATAAGTGGTTCAGTGGTAGAGTAAAAGAAGAAAGCCAACTGTTAACTAATAATCTCCGGCATCCGCGATAGGCCTGGCCCAGCCAGCGGTATCCGCCGTGGGCCCAAGAAACCCAAGGATCTTCCTCGGAAGATCCTACTGACAGGACGAAAGTCCTACCTGGGGTATGGTAAAAAAAAAAAAAAAAAAAAAAAAAAAAAAAAAAAAAAAAAATGTTTTATTTATTATTATTATAATAACAATTAGTAGTAGTAGTAATAGTGACATTATCATCATTTTGAAAATATTTCTGCCAATCAAATGTTACTGCACAGATTTTTTTGCATTCATTCTTCTGAAATAATTATCAGATAAATTTTTGCACAGTTCTTCTCAGTTCAGTGTCGAAGTGCTTTCAAATTTGGTGCAATATTTCACCCTTTGAAATCAAGTATAAAATCTACTCTTTGAAAATCGACTTAAATATGATTTGATGGTTTTAAGAATGACACCAATATATATATATATATATATATATATATATATATATATATATATATATATATATATATATATATATATATATATATATATATATATATATATATATATATATATATATATATATATATATATATATATATATATATATATATATATATATATAATATTTATTTTTTTTTATTTATTTTTAATTTTTATTTATTATTATTATAATAACAAATTAGTAGTAGTAGTAATAGTGACATTATCATCATTTTGAAAATATTTCTGCCAATCAAATGTTACTGCACAGATTTTTTTGCATTCATTCTTCTGAAATAATTATCAGATAAATTTTTGCACAGTTCTTCTCAGTTCAGTGTCGAAGTGCTTTCAAATTTGGTGCAATATTTCACCCTTTGAAATCAAGTATAAAATCTACTCTTTGAAAATCGACTTAAATATGATTTGATGGTTTTAAGAATGACACCAATATATATATATATATATATATATATATATATATATATATATATATATATATATATATATATATATATATATATATATATATATATATATATATATATATATATATATATATATATATATATATATATATATATATATATACACTGTGAAAATTTTAATTTTTGAAATATTTAGCAAAGAATTTTTAGATCCATTTTCTTCACAGATATTTTGACATCCACAAAATAAATTTCATTCTCTTGAAAATGTTTGACATGAAATGACGAAATTTTGTTTCAAATTTGAAGTTTCTTCGAGAAGAATTTTCAGAAATTGGACACTTACTATCATCAAGGATAAAGAAATCATCAAGTAGAGTGAAAAAGCATCAATATATATATATATATATATATATATATATATATATATATATATATATATATATATATATATATATATATATATATATATATATATATATATATATATATATATATATATATATATATATATATATATATATATATATATATATATATATATATATATATATATATATATATATATATATATATATATATATATATATATATATATATATATATATATATATATATATATACTATATATATATATATATATATATATATATATATATATATTCTTTTATCTCGCAGTTCTTCTGTGCTTTAAAAAGGGTGTAACACCTTCTCATGTGACGATACATCGGAGTTCAAGGACGACCCTGCTTCACAAGTGAAATTGTTTCTATTTTCAGGACAGGAGAATTTTTTTTTTTTTTTTTTTTTTTTTTTTTTTTTTTTTTTACCAATTTCAGAATAATAAAAGGAAAAAAAATGAAAAAATCTTGGAAATAATACATCAGTGGATTATTATTATTATTATTATTATTATTATTATTATTATTATTATTATTATTATTATTATTATTATTATTATTATTGTAACTTTTCTTGCCAAAACTGACCTATTTTTAGTGTTACTGAACCCAGTTTTTTTTCCCTTTCCAAATATAACGGATGAAAAATGTTGAAAATTTCTTCTTCCTCTTCATCCTTTTGGAATAATAAAAAAAAAAAAAAAAAAAATTGAATTTTCGTAAAAAGTCTTTTAAGTCTTGCTTTGAACTCTTAACTAATGGCGTTACATCCATCTCAAATCGAAGTTTTTGTTTCTCATATTTGACTAGATATCAATGTAACGTCGTTTTAAAGCTTTCCACCTGAATAAATTTTTTTCCCTTGACAACAATAATAAAATTATGATTTTCTTCCTGATCGGCAAAAACTGTTAGGTTGTTTTAGGTTAGGTTAGGTTATGTTAGATTATATTAGATTAGGTTAGGTTAGGTTGCTAGATTAGGTTTGGTTAGGTTAGGTTAGGTAAGGTTGTGAATCCTCATAAAGTAAGTCTAGCTAATTAAACGGAAGTTTACAATTAAGAGTTTGAGAGCCATGGATGGAAAATACGTTAACTCAGTAAACAAATGGATGAATAAATACGCGAATAAGAAATTATGAGTATTTTGCAAATATTTTTCTATACAGAAATAATTTATGACCTGTAATAGACAATAATAAAAATAAAATTTCTGCAATTATAAATCTTTACTTAATAAAAAATGCTTTAAAACCTTATTTCAATATTAAATAAAAGGGACTATTACATTTTAAATCATATATTATATATATATATATATATATATATATATATATATATATATATATATATATATATATATATATATATATATATATATATATATATATATATATATATATATATATATATATATATATATATATATTAAATCTGGTCATCAAACCGTTAATCCAGTAATCGCTAATAAATGACGTTATTTTTTTTTTTCCACTAAAAATTGACCGTTACATTTTCTTTAAGAGAGAGAGAGAGAGAGAGAGAGAGAGAGAGAGAGAGAGAGAGAGAGAGAGAGAGAGAGAGAGAGAGAGAGAGAGAGAGAGAGAGAGAGGTCGGAATTTCTATAAACAAACTTCAGTATTGAAGGTCAAGTATCCGACGTCACAGTTCTAAATATTTTGAAGTTTCAAACTCATTCGAGTTAACTTACAACGTGAAGAAACTTCTCAACAAATAATAGTATCATTTACCAACAAAACCAACCAGTCAAGATGCGTAATACAATTTGAGGTAAATAACGAAAACCCTGAAGACTTTATTCACCATGCTATAGAGCAACATTTTTCAACCTGGGTGTCGTAGTCACATATACGGGGGGTAGCAGTGGGTAAAAAAAAATCATACCCTTTCATAATTTTTGCTTACATTAAAACATAAACAAAGTTTAAACAGTACAAAATTGTTATTTTTTTAAGAAGCATGAAGTAAATCTATTGTTATCATAAAATAGTGAACATTTTAAATTTATTAATCAGCCGTACATTAAATATCCCAAACTGCACTTTATAATTTGACACCTACCAGTGATATAAGGTAATTTTGGGGTCGCGAGGTTATAATAACTTAACGAGGTCACTAACTCAGTGTTCTGACTTTTTGGAGGGGTCGAGAGGCTTAAAAGGTTGAGAAACGTTGCAATAGAGGCTTTCACTTTGGCAAGATCTTTTAACGAACGTGAGAATTTAACGCATGATTAACAAAACGAAAACGACAATCTAGAGTAAATATTTGGAAAATATTCTTCTCCTCTCTAGACTGAGAATGTGTTCCACAAGAGTCTAGAGTGACGTCAAGCACAAGCAAAATGCAGCGAAAATCTTTAAAAAACGATTTTTTTGGGACACTTCACTGTAAAGTTCAAACAAATATTGGTTAATCTATGTGACCAAAAGTAAATATATGCTGAAACATAATTTAACCAATCTAATTAGCTTTAAAAATCACTCAGTTTAATCAATATCAGGAAGGACATAGATTTTTGGAAAATAAGAAAACGTATGCATCAAACAAAGATTTTTAAAAGACTTTGGCGGGAACCAAGATTAAAAATATTGGAATCTTTGAAATTTCGAAATATTAAAAATAGTCATTTTGCTTCATTATTTCATTATTTAAAACGTTAAAATGATTAATATATATATATATATATATATATATATATATATATATATATATATATATATATATATATATATATATATATATATATATATATATATATATATATATATATATATATATATATATATATATATATATATATATATATATATATATATATATATAATTATTATCCGTAATAATTTGTATACAAATGTGTTTGTGGAAAAATATTTATAGTAGTTAATTATTCTAAAAGGTCTTGACATAACTTCTCCATGTTTGTTTACATCACGTGATCATTCAAGATTACTGCAAGGACAAATTTAAGATAGAAATTTCTATCTTCAGTTTCCGTTACAGCAAGCAGAAAATTGCTGTAGGATAATTCATGTAACACGATTCGTGGAACACTTTTTTCATTTTTGTTTTATTTTATTTATTTATTTATTTATTTATTTATTTTGATAGCGAGCCTCACCTGTGAAGGAAATATGCCATCCTCTCAGGCAGATAAAATACTGCCCTTCAGCAGACCATCACTAGTTCAGAGCAAGTGAATCACTTGCAATTGAGAGCTCGTGATGCTCTCCCGTTGGAGAAATAATTTTGATAGAACGAAAACGCCTTATCTGTGATAAACAAAATTCTTTAATATTTTGAAGCTAACTTACAGTATCTACTCAGGGCTGTCAGTTTGGATATTTATAATTAGATCTAGTATAGAGATAATAAGCAACAATTCGAAGGGCAGAAATAGACTGCGCAGAGTTAGTGAGAGCTGAGGAGTTGATAAGACGAAAAGCCCTGGACTCCAACTTTTCCAGAGAACTGTAGTTGTGGAACCACCCCAGATGTGTGAGGCATATTCCATACAGAGGCTAACAACACCCTTTTAGAGAGCATGCATCTGTGGTGGTATGAAGAAATTCTGAAGGCCCCTCAGAACACTTAATCTCTTAGAAGCTGTACATTTAGATTATGGTCTGTATACAGTTCATGCAGCCCAATAAATTGCCTAAATTTATATTAATTTTAATTTATTTTCTTTTTTTAATCTCCTACTATGCTTTGAACTTAAAAATATGAGGACAATGGCGTTATTTAAAAAAAATTAACAAAATAAAAAATCATGATTGAAAAAAAATCACGTAAAAATCAACTGATTTATATAATAATTTGATTTTTATTAGGCCAACTCTGATTTTTATATATACATATATTTTGGGACTCTAGCAATATTAAAGTTGAAGATATGGTGCTAAAATATAGGATTTTTTTTCTCATTACACAAATAAAATAGTCAAGTGTAGGCTTGTTTTTGTTGGTTGCTCTGTTATCTGTTTTACTTTTAATAAAAATTTTACTTATTGAACTTTCATAATCCAATATTACGAAGATATATAGTATTTATTTTTTATGTATTTTTTCTTTGCTTTAATTTAAGCATTTCATTACTCATGGGAATTTTGCACCTTCCCATTTTTTTTTGTGCTTTAACTTGTGTTTCAACAAATCAATTATGAGTCATATTTCTGATTGCTTATTTATGAATTCATCTTAAGTGCTTTGAAGTGTCAATGTGAGAAATATTGTAGTCAGCTAGTGGTAATAAACTGCGTTATTATTACTTATGTAATTTGGCAAATATGAACCAAGGGTATTTCAACAGATTACATCTTTGTAAATATCTAGTTCTTTGAAAGTATATATATATATATATATATATATATATATATATATATATATATATATATATATATATATATATATATATATATATATATATATATATATATATATATATATATAAAGTGTGAAACAAAAATATTACCTGCCTTTGAAGCATTTGAAAAAATTTTATTTAGTGGAGATAAACCTTTATAAGAACATAAGATGGTTCTTTTATTGGTCTAAGCTAGCATTTTGGTATTTGTGAAGAATTACATTTCTGTAAATCAATTTTATAAAACAAAAAAATGGCCAAAGTAAGAACTAGCTAGCAAATTTTTTTTTCACTTAATTTAAATTAAAGATGGTAATTGTAGTTTTCACAGTAGTGCATTTTTTCATATGAGACCAGATTGCTGAAACTAACAACATATCTATGCATTGTGAGTTCAACTGGAACTGCATTGGGATACTATAAGTTTACAATATGAGTGTAGGTATTTAAATTGCCAAAAAAACAAAAAATTTATAGCTTTCGGAGGAATATATATATATATATATATATATATATATATATATATATATATATATATATATATATATATATATATATATATATATATATAATATACACTTTTAGCTGATATTGGTTCTTTGGTAGGTTAGGCCTTTTTGTTGGCCATTAGGTGTAATTGATGAATAGTGGTTTTTTTGTTAGGTTAGGTCTATTTGCTGGCCATTAGGCATAGTTTTACCCTTTAAGTTTAGGTTAGGTTGTCCAACTTGTTTGTTAGATTTAACAAACTAGTTCGACTTTACCTGAACGTAAAGGGTAGAACTATGCCTAACAGTCAATAAATAGGCCCAATCTAACCATTAACCACTTCATTTATTGCGTCTAATGGCCAATAAAAAGGCCTAATCTACCAAAAAACTAATGTGTGCTTTATATATATATATATATATATATATATATATATATATATATATATATATATATATATATATATATATATATATATATATATATATATATATATATATATATATATATATATATATATATATATATATATATATATATATATATATATATATATATATATATATATATATATATATATATATATAGGGACTGACTGGGGTTGGAATTTTGCCTGGGTTCTGGCCAGGGTTGCCAAAAATTTGTAAAGTGGTCAAAAGTACTAAAATTTTAGATTAAGAAAATTAGATATAATTTTAATTGAGATTCATTTAATTATAAGGAAGGAGTAAAATATTTCTTAAAATTGCATTTTTTGTGTAATAAAAGCTTAAAAAAACTACAAAAAATATTGAATTTTTTTTTCTGATTCACAGTAGTGATTTAGCAGGTTTATTTAGGTAAGACCCCAAGTTAAAGTTTGAAAACTATATATAACGTATAAAAGTATCAATATAACCTGTATTTATATATATCATTGATATTTTATTGCTGTGTATCAAACTTGTATCATTTAATTACATTATTTCAAAATTATTATTTTGTTTATACTTTCAGTCACTATAGCTAAAAGATCAGCTTCAGCAGTATAGGAGTACTTTTAACTAAATGTAACATCTTCAGTCTGGAAATTAGAAGAGGATCTCCTACTGCCCCAAGTAAAAAATTTTTAACCATATCTTTATAGGGACATCTAAAATCAAAACTCAAAGATGAACATTCACTAGCAGAAGAGGAGTGTTAAAAAAAGAGAGAAAATATTGAAAAAGCAAAAAGAAATATCTTAATTTTCTTATATTTGGTTTGATTTAATCCACCATTAATAAGTATAATCTGCCATTTTAACCCTGGCAAACAAACTCCAGTTTTCTCTGATTTTTAGCCAGGGCTGCCCTGGTCAGTCCATAATATATATATATATATATATATATATATATATATATATATATATATATATATATATATATATATATATATATATATATATATATATATATTTATATATATAAATATTTTTGATGGCAATGGTCCTTGCAACCTTGTCATAATTGAAAATTGTAGACTATGTTGTAAGTTTCAAATCCCTGCACAGAGCTTTAGTCAAACTTGCAATGTGTAGGTATGTTAGTTTTAGCAACCTGGTCTTGTTTGAAAAGAATCCACTACTAGGATTGCTACAATTACTTAAAGACAAAATATATTGTAATGAATCACAGTTGTTCATACTTATGTTAAGAAGTCTAAAATTTTGATATCAATATTTATATCATTGTATTGAAACTGCTATAGTTTAAAAATAATGAAATTTAATCTCAATAGTAGTTTAGTTGTATGGTAGATGTATACTTGAGCTGTCATACATCTCTAATATTTTGAACAGGACAGGCTAACTTTGTATCATCAGCAAACTTAGAAACTAAACATTTTATTCCCTTATCCAAATCATTAATATAGATTATGAAAAGAGAGGCCCACTATGCTGCCATGATGATTTATTGCCATTTAATACTACACACTATCTTCTGTTCTTCAACCACTCTTCACCAGTTTTTGAACAACCTTGCATTTGTATATTCAGCTGGTTTTTACATGATAAAAATAATTAGCAGTATCATTATTAATGATAAATTGGTGTTTTGATATATCAAAAGCTCAGACAACATTTACCATGGTTTTGTATAATAAAAATACCAAATACAAAAAATAAAAAATATACAAATATCTTTACGCAGGTTTAGAGGTATAAGCTGCATAGATTTATATTAGTATGCAGTAAGTCTTCAACTTGGTTTTCACAAACTTTCAAAGATATAAAAAAATTTAAAAGATTTGAAAAATTAAAAAAAAAAGTTTAAAACCTGATACTAAATTTGAATAGCAATTACATTCAATTTTGAAAAGTATAGAAAATAGACAGTAAGAAGCAAAAAGCCCTATCAAGACTGTCCCAGTCAAACTAATGATAATTTGTCTTACAAATATATAAGCAACATAAATAATAAAACCCAAGAGTACACAATCAGGGTTGGTGATTTTTTTGATTTTTTTAAAAAAATCAAAAAAATCAAAAAATCATGATTTTTTGATTTTTTTTGATTTATTTGATTTTTTGATTTTTTTGATTTTTTTTAAAAAATAATAACTGTTTTTTTTTATTTTGTTCATATTTTTTGATACATAATGATTCAACAGATATATTAGTTCCTTCTTACTGTGTTAAAAAACTTTAAAGTGTTAACTTCCTTAATATTTGAAGATACATATATATATATATATATATATATATATATATATATATATATATATATATATATATATATATATATATATATATATATATATATATATATATATATATATATGCAAGTTATGTATTTAATTTATGGATTAATGATTATGCATCAAAAGTGCTTAAATTTTCTTTCTTTTATATTATATAGAGGATATTGTTTTCTTATAATGTTGTATAAAAATTTAAATGGTTGAAAATTAAAAGGAATTGTCTTTTTCTGTTTTCTCTTTTGTCTATAACCTCAAATTGCATTAGATTAAAGCTCAATAAAATTTTGTTGAAGATTTGATTGAATATATATTAGGAATTCTAAACTCTAACAGTTCTATATTGGATAAATTATATTAATGAAGATCAGATTCTTGTATTACCCTATATGAAATCTTGAACCAAATATTAAGGAAGTTATATTTCTAATATATAAATTACTTTAAAGTTTTTTAACACAGTAAGAAGGAACTAATATATCTGTTATATCATTATGTATCAAAAAATATGACAAAATAAAAAAAAAAAAGTTGTATTATTTTTTAAAAAAAAAAAAATCAAAAAAAATCAAATAAATAAAAAAAATCATGATTTTTTCATAAAAAAATCAATTGATTTAATCAACTGATTAAATCAATTTGATTTTCAATGCCAACCCTGTACACATATATTGAACTTAACAGACAATGGCAAATAATCATACCCAAATGTGTGTCAAAACCGCTGTATTTGATTAGATAGTAAAGCTAATATATACTTCAACCTCATGTGCTAAAACTACAGGTACAGTACATTTATTTAGATTTTGCTCATATTCACCAAATGCAGGTTGACTTTAAAAAGTGGCTACCATCTTGCCAGTTAGGCATAGTAATAATATATGATACAAGGATCATCCATATATCTATCCAGTTCTTTTTTCAATGTTGCAAGTGAATTATATTTAGAACTTCCTGTGGTAAACTTTAAAAATTAAGAACACTATTGTTGAATTAATAAGATGGAGACAATATTAGAAATCAAGTTGGAATGGATACATATAAGGGCATGTTAAATATGAAAAGTTTCTGCAAGAATACTCATATTCATAGAAACAAAAAAGATAAATTGACCAGTTATATCAAAGAGGAAGTTCTTGACATTGTTTGCATTACTGAAGCATACGGTCAATGAGGCATTTTATGTAAGACTCCTTACAGGAATATGAAATAGATACTCGTTTTACCTATACCAATGTAGAGGAAGGAGTGGTGGAGGTGTAGTGCTTTTATGTAGATACTCGTTTTACCTATACCAACATAGAGGAAGAGAGTGGTGGAGGTGTAGCACTTTTATGTTAAAAGCAATCATTGAATCTGGATTAATATCTGACATTAAAACAAATCATGATGTGGAATCTTTGTGAGTAGATATTCTTATGCATAATAAATCATACAGGATAAGGACATTTTATAGAGCTCCTGATCAGAATCAAGTATTAGTTGAAGAAGTGGTGAAGGAAATCAAGGTAGCATGTCAAAATACTGTAAAAGGGATTGTCATAATGGGAGATTTTAATTTTCCAGACATTGAGTGGAAATACTTTTGAGTGTATATATAGGTTAATAGAATTTTGGTATTTATAAGTTGTATTCTATGCAACTTTCTGAGTCAGGTAGTCTAAGAACCTAAAAGTCCTGCAGCATTATTAGATTTAATAACAAATGATGAAAATATAGTGAATGATGTCAGAATAGAGGAGACTTTAGGGGCTAGTGACCATTATATAATTAAATTTAACTGGAATGTGATGTCTTGACCCAAATTGCATGTCAATAAGGAATAGAGATTAGATTTCAGAAATGGTCATTTTAGCAAATTTTGAGCAATGATTAATGAAATTGATTTTGGTAAAGAGTTTAATGGTCAAAATTGTTTTATGTGGGAATATTTCAAGCAAATATGACGAATATTCAGTCTGTTGTTTTAAAGATAAATCTGTTAGGGTGGCAAAGAGAAAACCTAGTTGATGGAATAGAGAGATAAAATCAGTGAAAAGCGTAGATGTTTTAAAATATTCAAAGGTAGTAGTAGGGGAGGAAGATTTAGAACATTACAAGAAAATTAGGAATGAACTTAACCAGTTAATAAGAAAAGCAGAGAGAATGGCAGAAATTAATTTGGCTAGGAATAGTAATAAAGACCTGAAAAAGTTTTTTTTAGCTTCTATAAATTTAAAAGTAAGGATAAGAAAATTGGCTCAATTAAAATTGAAGAAAATTTAGTAAGTTC
This sequence comes from Armadillidium nasatum, assembly GCA_009176605.1. NCBI lineage: Eukaryota > Metazoa > Arthropoda > Malacostraca > Isopoda > Armadillidiidae > Armadillidium > Armadillidium nasatum. The sequence goes on from SEYY01021080.1 coordinate 33,902, forward strand.
TGATAACGAATTGGTTAATATTTTCATTGCTTATTTTGCATCAGTGTTTACTGAGGAAAGATTGGATAACAGTCTTTAGACTAATAGCTCTAGTATACATGTAAATAAATAGGTGTACAACATTTGAAATTGAGTTAAATGAAATTAAATCTTTACTAGAACATATTGACCCAAATAAGGCAGCAGGTCCTGATGGTGTATATGGTAGAATTCTAAAGGAGGGGAGTAGCAGTATTGCAAAGGCATTGTATTTGATTTTTAAACAATCTATTTCCTTTGGAGAGGTATCCTGAGGACTGGAAAATAGCATAGGTGGTGCCCATTTATAAGAAAAATAGTAAAGAAGATCTAGGAAACTATAGGCCAGTTAACTTAATATTTCTGGTTGTAAAAGTTTTGGGAAAGTTACTGAGAAGTCATATAGAGAAACATTTGGATGATAACAAGATACTGCATAACTCCCAGCATGGCTTTAGAAAGGTAGATCATGTCAGACTAACCTAGAATTTATGGAATAATAAAATACTGAATGTGAAGACAGGTGTTATCCAGTTGATAAATACTTAAATTAGGGGATGGAGTGATACCAAAACTTTAACTGATACCAATACCAATAATTTTAACCACCCAATACCGATACCCATTACCAACTATTTTACTGAACTCTTGGAGGTTGAAACAAAATTGAAAATATTCAATGTTCATAAAATTTAGGTTTTCTGCTATCTTTAATACCTAATTATTTTGTAGTCACATTGCTAAACAAAACTATTGATGGGTGATACAGGGTTGGTGCCATCAAGGCAAAGGCTTTGCATCCGACTTGCCCTAGTGCATCTTCTGTTTTCTTCATTAATTTCTGCAACATTCGCAGAGTTCACTGAAATTCCTTATTTGTTGAACTCCACCTCTCTTTTAGACCTAACCTCTTATTCTTGACAGAAGCCCAGGTGTTTGAGCGTTCTCTTAGCAAACCATTTTGTTTAATCTTAATATCTATATCTTCAATTTTCACCCAAAGGAGGTTTTTATGCATATGTGACTACGATTTTGCTTACTCTTGTGTGTCTAATCTGTAGAAATCAGAATTTTCCACCTTTTGACTAAAGCTCTCTTGCCATTCTACATCTAAATTCACTTTTTTTTTTTTTTACACCACCATTGCTCACCAGCAGAGTGAGTAATAATAAAAGGATAGAAAAAAAAGTCCCACCTAACCCAAATTTCTTAGGTTTTCACAGATGAGGGCTTTAAAGTAATTAAGATTAAATTCAGCAGGAAATACAGAAGATGGAAGAGAATTCTACATAACAGAGGTGGCACCACAGTAGATGAGCCTGGAGATGCCTATGTCCACACAAAATTTATGTGCAGACAATGCACCATTTGTACTACAAGGACATAAAGGTGGAGGTATACAAGTGGTCAGTTCCCTTGAGCATTTGCCACTGTAGTACCTATAGAACAGAGGCAAGGCACCAATGTCATGTCGCAAAGATAGAGTCAAGTGAATTTATAAGAGCAGAACAGTTTAAAAGTCTTTTATAGCTTTTGACTCACCCTATCCAAAAGGTATATGAAACCTGAGCCACCTCAGATATGAGAGAAGTACTCCATACAAGGGTGGATGAAACCTTTGTATAATTGGGAGTAACTGCAAAGAAGGAAAAAATTCTCACAGTCTAATCACAACTCTCAGCTTCATTGAGGCTGCCCTAACAACCATTGTGATGAGGTTTCAAACTTCTTACTTCTTACTATCTCTATCTTCAATTTTCGCCTAAAGAAGGTTTTTTGTGAAGGTCAAGGGTGTTTATATCTTCAACAGGAGAGATGGGAGAACCGTCGAAAGAGATAGAAAAGTTAGGTGATGTCTTTGAAAGGGAGATTTTGAGAAGTTGAGTTTTTAAAGAATTGAATTTCACAAGGTTGAGACTACCCCACTTGGAAATTCTATTCAGATCTGCAAGAATGGAATTCTGTTGCATTATTGGAACTGGAGTAGGAGACTGGAGGGTCGAGTTATCGGCATATAAATGGATATGGTTAAATGAGCAGCTGAGAAGATCATTAATGAAAAGTAGGAATAGAGTAGGAGACTAGACAGAACACTAATTAACACCACTATTGACAGAAAAGTAAGAAGTCACCCTATCAACAACAGCCGAAATGGAACGATTTGAAAGAAAGCTAGACATAAGTAAGCAAAGAGAAGGAGGAAACCCAAAGGAGGATAGCTTGGTAAACAGTGACTTGCCATACCTGGTCAAATGTCTTAGATATGTCAGGCGCCACCACACAAGTCTTCCCATATTCCCTAAGGGCAGGAGACAATAAATTTGTGAAATAGGAAAGTATATCACCAGTAGACCTTGAACGTCAGAATCCATACTTGCGATCAAAAAGAAGGGAATGAGATTCCAGATGATCCAAGAAATAATAGTTGAGAAGGGTTTCAAAAATCTTTGATAGAATACAAGTGAGAGCTATAGGGTGGTAGTTAGAAGGATCGAAGCAGCTACCCTTCTTCAGAACAGGCTGGACCAATGTGCACTTCCAACACTGAGGGAAAATAACTATTATTGAGGCATAGAGAGAAAAGTTGAACGAGGGACAGAGCCAGCTCAGAAACACACTCCTTTAAAACTCAGGGAGGAATGCCACCTGTGCCGCTTGCCTTCCTTAAGTTTATAGATCTCAGAAGCCCATGCACCTGATCTAACGTAATCACCAGTAAAGGCATAGGACATCCATTTCCTAATTTACTATCTAAACTCCAAAACAGAAAACATTCCCTTTTTTTCATTCTCAGAAATTATCATACAGTATTAGATTATTTCAATGTTCACTGCTATGGACCAATTGGGGTCCTGGTCAACCCCAGCAGTGGCCAAAAATGAGGGAAAACTGGGGTTTACCTGCCTGGATTAAAATGCAAATTATACTTAATGGTGGTAAAAATCAAACCAAATATATGAAAATTAAGATTTTTCTTGTTTTTTCAATATTTTCTGTTTCTTTTGACCGCTCCTCTTCTGCTAGTGAATGTTCATCTTTGTATTTTAATTTTAGATGTCTCCATAAAGATTTGGTTGAAAACGTTTTACTTGGAGCACCCAGAGGTCCTCTTCTAATTTCCTGGCTGCAGATGTTACATTTAGCTATTTTGAGCATATCCTGAAACATTGTAAAGTACTCCCATACTGCTGAAAGCTGATGTTTTAACCATAGTTATTGAAAGTGTAAACAAAATAATAATTTTGAAATGTAGCTAAAGGATTCAAATTTGATATACAGCATTAAAAAAATGATATGTATAAATACAGGTTATATTGATAATTTTATATCTTACATTTTTTCAAACTTTAACTTAGGGTCTTACCTAAGTAAACCTGTTGAATCACTATTGTGAATCAGGAAAAAAAAAATTCAAAATTTTTTAAACTTATACAAAATCTGTAATTTTGTGAATATTTTTTTGGAGAAAATGCATATACAGTAATCATTAATTTAAGTAAATATTGACTTCAGTTTCTTTTGACCTCTTTACAAACTTTAGACAACCCCAGCCAGAGCCCTGGCCTTGGCAAAATTCCAGCCTCAGTTGGTCCCTATTTTCCACTCCCAAAGACTTTGTTTTCATGATAAGCTGGAGAATGGGAATTTCAATTTTCCATTCAAAATGACATTGAATAATGGGTACAGCTCCCTACTAGTATCCTTGATAGTCTTAAGGCTAAAACCAACATTCTAGAACATTTTTTAAACTTCCAATCCTTCTCTCCTTCTTATACTGTCAAACTTTATACTCCTCTAGGTTCTTCCGATCGCTTTCTTATCTCTATCCTCTTCTATCTTTTCAAGTCTTCCACAAGAAAAACTTGCCGCTTATTACAAGGAAACGTTTTTGACATTTTTGTGCTCAATCTGGTTGGACTTTCGATCATACTACTTTGATTTCCTGTGGAATGATTATTGCTTCTGTGGGAGTGGTCCTTATGCTTGTACAGAGCTTCTTACCAAGGTGATTCACTTTGGCATGGAAACTACATTCTATAACCTTTCCCTTCTAAACCTTACAAACTTTGGATTAACCCTGCTTATTCTCGTGCTATTTGCTGCATGGATGCTGCCTTCAGGAATTACTGTTGTTTTCAAACTTCAGAAAATTGTGCAATTTATATTTTATCCTGAATTTGTAAAAACCTGTTTTTGTTCTTTTAATACCAAAAACTCATTTCAAAATACAAAATGCAATATTTTTCTGGCTCCTATTCCTCTCTTTCAGGTATTTTGCTAGACATTTTTTTTGGAGTAAAATTTCTGTTTTTCCAAATTCTGAGATTTATAAAAATTTTTCATTTTGCATTTTACATCACTTATAACTAGTATATATTATATATATATATATATATATATATATATATATATATATATATATATATATATATATATATATATATATATATATATATATATATATATATATATATATATATATATATATATATATATATATATATATATATATATATATATATATATATATATATATTATTCTTTTTTAGTTTAGGAAATTCTAGAAAACGCATTCTGTGACTTAATTGTAAATTAGTAGTATTAAGTATAATGAAACACAAAATTTTGTTTATCAAAAGTTTAAACCAAAATATTTTGACATATTATTAATCACATAATCAAATATTTGAGCACCTGTATTTTGAAGTACCTATATTTGATAAGCATACAGTTAGCTAACTGTTAATATTTTAGTTAGCAACTTTATTTAAAGACGTGCCATTATTTGAAATTAGAAGCCATTCAGTAGTTTAAATGAAGAATGTCTACTGTCAACCTAAACTCGTTGTTTACCTTCACTTCACCAGCTGTGAAAAAGCTTTTAGGTTGGAAACAAGGAGATGAGGAAGAAAAATGGGCGGAAAAAGCTGTTGATTCATTAGTCAAAAAACTTAAGAAAAAAAAAGGTGCCATCGAAGAATTGGAAAAGGCATTATCATGTCCAGGTCAACCTTCAAAATGTGTCACTATACCAAGAAGCCTGGATGGGAGGTTGCAGGTATTATTATTATTATTATTATTATTATTATTATTATTATTATTATTATTATTATTATTATTATTATTATTATTATTTTAATTACTACTACCACTGAAAGATGTGAGAGAGATTTAAATTTATTTTTTTATTTATTTTTTTGTTATAGATATGAAATATGGTTTTTAAATATTTTGACAAGAGGAATTTTAAGTAGTCAATATTAGATGTTGACGTAATTAGTTTGGTCATTATATTTTCAGATGACAGGAACATGAAAAAAGGGATTTGGGTGATTTAGAAATTTTAATTGGAGAAATTTTTCTGGGAATTAAATAATTAAAAGATTTTTATTTATGATAGAAAAGATTGAGAAAAGGGTAAAGTAGGAAAAAGTTAGAATAAACATGAGAAGTATTAGAACAGTTACTCAATAGCCAAGAAAATTAACAATGAAAAGGACTATTATTAGGTGGGTGAAGGGGAGAATAAAAGGGAAATAAAGAACAGTTGTATGAGAAGTACAAAGTAATATCATGTCAAAGAGAAGAAATTCTTGGGACATCAAAGTTTACTGCTACTCAATAGAATAGAATTTAAATATAATGAAGAGAAAGGAAGAAAAATTGTAAAAATGCTTTGGTTCCAGTACTTTAAAATGCTGTTTAAAAATAATTATGATATTGATTGAATTATTAAGCTACAACGCTTCCTGATATTCGGATGGAAGTGTTGTGGCATACATGCTGATGAAATATATATGGTACATTTTTTCATTTATTACAGGTTTCTCATAGAAAAGGTCTGCCTCATGTAATTTATTGCCGTGTTTGGAGATGGCCAGATCTTCAAAGTCATCATGAATTGAAACCTCTTGATATTTGCGAGTTTCCTTTTTCTTCAAAACAGAAAGAAGTCTGCATAAATCCTTACCATTACAAGAGGGTTGAAAGTCCAGGTATATTGATTATGAATTAGAGTGGCAACATGGAAAAAGTATTATGATAGTTTTTTTTCAAATATATTGTAACTTTTTTTTTTTTTTTTTTTTTTTTTTTTTGACACAACAGTTCTACCTCCTGTGCTTGTCCCTCGTCACTCAGAGTTTGCTCCAGGACATTCTTTATTGTCTTTTCCTTCACAAATGCCAGAAACAATGCCAAATAATGTCTCATACACTTCAAATGGCTTTGTGCACTCTCAGATTGGAGGGAGTCCTCATTTAAATGGAAATTCTCCAGGAAGTAGTATAATGTCAGGGATGTCTCCTACTCAGCCATCATCCCCAATTTGTTCAACTATTAGTTCTGGTAGTGCCAGTCCTCATAGCCCATATGGCAGTATTCCAGGTTAGAAGTTTTCTTCAAGTTGTAGTTGTAGTTGTCTTAGATATGAATTTGATTCTGGTGAATTAAAGGTTTAAAAGTATGATTAATTTAATATTAATTATAACTTAATAATTAATACCTTCAGCTTGAAGTAGTTTGTTTCAATTTTTTTTTTTTTAGTTAATATAAAACCTTTTCTGTTACACATTGACAAATATATGACAAAACTGCGTGATTGAATATGATTTAATGTTCCAAATTAATCCCAAGAATAAACTTAGACATTAAAGTTAAAGTAAAAATTAGAGCATTCTATTATTATTTTTAGAGTTTATTGTGATTAGTTTATTACATTTAGGAATTAAGATATGCAAGCAAAAGTTTAACGAAAGCACCATTCGTTTTTTTTTCTTTGTTCTGTCAATTAAACCTTCCAAAATATTCAATGGGGTGTGTTAAGCTACAAAATAGTTGTCCAATTTTTGAAGATATTAAGAAAAATGGATTTATCGATTACCAATATTGTGTGAATATTTTTATAATACAATTTTCCATGGCTAACCAACTATGTATGAGCTAGATTCTCTTAAATCTAGTAGAAAAAAGTTTGCCTCACTCGTTTTTATGAGTAAGATACACTATCTTTGTTCTTACTTATGTAGGAATTATCAGTTTAAAATATTAAAATATTTATTTTTTATAGCTGACACTCCCCCTCCTGCCTATTCTCCAAGTGAAGATATTAAACAGGGTGACAGCGCAATGGAAATAGTTTCCAATGGTCCGAGTGTGCCGATGATACCTTCAAATGTAACTCCTGTTCAGTACCAGGTATGTATCAAAGAGAAAGTTATTTAATTTTTTTTTTCTTCTGATAAAAAGTAGATGCATGATGAGTAAGCATTTCATTTCTAAAGTGCTCTAGCGATAAAAGAATAAGATGTCGAGTTTGCTATTGATGATAGATAACTTAAATGCTAGTTGTTTGAGTGTTAATCTCTCTGTATATTCTGCTTAACTGAAGTTAAGGTATGCTATAAGTGTATGGAATGAACTTGTACTAGTTATAATTTTTTACTTTTGGTCTTGTCAGCTTACATTTTGTTTTATTTCTGATTTCATAATTAATTACTTTTAATTGCTTTTTTTTGTTTATTATATAGAACCATCCATTCTTTGAAGAAAAAAAAAAAAAGATTTCAATCAACCTGTTTGGAGTGTGAGAGCATATTTTATTGTTGATCCTCATTAGGAATCGTCGGTAGTCTCGGTCACAAGGTGTTATGTTTTGAATGACAGTTGGCTATAGAGAAGATCGTAAATTGAACATACATTCTTGATTTTCATTTCTTTCACACTGAAGTAATAACATGTATTCTTTCAGTATGGTGCTATTATTAGAGGCTAATTCCACTTCTCTTCTACATCACTTTATATATATATATATATATATATATATATATATATATATTATATATATATATATATATATATATATATATATATATATATATATATATATATATATATATATATATATATATATATATATATATATATATATATATATATATATATATATATACCGACCGGGCCCTGGCCCCGCTAAAAATCAGGGAAAACTGGGCTTTGCCTGCCAGGGTTAAAATGGTAAATTATACTTATTAATGGTGGATTAAATCAAACAAAGTATAAGAAAATTCAGATTTTTTCTTGTTTTTTCAATATTTTCTTTTTTTTATCAGTCCTCTACTGCTAGTGAATGTTCATCTTTGTGTTTTGATTTTAGATCCCTTCATAAAGATTTGGTTGAAAAATTTTACTTGGGGCACAAGGAGGTCCTCTTCTAATTTCCTGGCTGCAGATGTTACATTTAATTATTTTGAGCCTATCCTGAAACATTGTAAAGTACTCCCATACTGCTGAAGCTGATCTTTTAGGCATAGTGACTGAAAATATAAACAAAATAATAATTTTGAAATAATGTAGTTAAATGATGCAAGTTTGAATACACAGCAATAAAATAGGAATGATATGTATAAATACAGGTTATATTGATAATTTTTCCAAACTTTACCTTAGGGTCTTACCTAAGTAAATCTGTTGAATCACTATTGTGAATCAAAAAAAAATTTGAAAAAATTTTTTTTTTAGTTTTTTTTAAAAAACTTTTATTATACAAAATCTGTAATTTTCTGAAAGTTTTTGGAGAAAATGCATATAATGATTAATTTAAGTGAACGTTGGCTATTCTACTCCTTCCTTATAATTAAATGAATCTCAATTAAATTTATATCTAAAAATTTTCTTAACCTAAAATTTCAGTGCTTTTGACATCTTTGCAAATTTTAGGCAACCACGGCTAGAGCTCCAGCCAAATTTGAGAGACCCGGACAAAATTCCAGGCCCCGGTCGGTCCATATATATATATATATATATATATATATATATATATATATAATATATATATATATATATATATATATATATATATATATATATATATATATATATATATATATATATATATATATATATAATATATAATATATATATATATATTATATATATAATATATATATTTCTAAATATTCCCCCCTAAAAATTTGTTTTTGAAAGAATTGGTGCTCCTATAGGTATATGTGCAATAGGTCATCATCTTCCACAAAATATGTCTAAACCATGCAATTGTTGTTCCTGGTGATAACATATGTTTCCTTTTCAACCACGAGCCAGGAAATTCAGCTTTGTTTTTAAACAAATACAAATCACACACTGAATCATTCAACATATTCTGGTTGAATGTTGAAGAGCTATTATCATTTTCCTCGCAAGTATAATCATTTCCATCACCACTTTCATCTAAAATTAATTCATTGTGTGACTCATACTCTGTCTCTAGTAACAAGGGTGGAAATGAATAGGGTAGTGATTCACTATGAGGTACAGGTTGGACTGCAGAAGGAATGTTGAGATATATATTTTTCATGTTTTTTACATTATATCCAAGTATATTTGTCAAACAGAAATAACAGTCATTGTAGTGGTTCTTGGGTTCTCTCCAAACCATTGGATCAGTAAAGGGCATGGAGGGTTTCTTACCTTTACTCCAAAGTCTTAATGCTTGAACACACATTTGGCATACCATATGATGTGCACATGTTTTATCTTGATCACCTAACTGCACACCAAAATATGCATAGTATACATGCTTAACAATGTCTGTAATAGTTTGTCTTTGCTTTCATAACGTCCACAAATATAGCAAAATATATCTATCATTTACACATGAATGCAAAGCCATATTTTACACTAATGCCAAACTATGTGAAAGCTTCAACATACGCTATAGAACTGAGTCATCAGTCAGAAAGCCTTTCATCGGCTCAAACAAGCGAATATATAAAAGAAGACATCTACATGGTAACCAAGAAATAACATGTTTCAAATGTACACGCACGTATGTTTAGAATTTTTATAAAATAGTTTTAAATATGTAATTGCTCATTGCACAAAAGCCATATGTGATAGAGAAAAAAACAATAGGAGATGTGGAATCAGCGTCGAAAATACATCTAAAAACACCATAATGTATAAAAGCAAAATTTCTTATAAATATTATATATATATCTATATATATATATATATATATATATATATATATATATATATATATATATATATATATATATATATATATATATATATATATATATATTTAAATCTATTAATAGTGGTGTTCCTCAGCATTCTGTCCTATCCCCAACACTTTTTCCACTTTTCATTAAAGATCTTCTCTTTATTACTTAACTTCCTATAAATTCCTATGCTGATGACTCCACCTTTTATTACTCCTTTCAGTTTTAAAGGCGCCCCTCCCAGCAACAGTTAATAGACGCTAGAATGGTGGCCTTGGAGCAACTAACCTGATCTTTCTCTCACTTCAAATTGAGGCATTGAAAACATGGTTGTTCTCAGTGCCTCAAAAACTCAGTTCCTCCATATCACTACTCGATACAATCTTCCACATAACTATAACATCTTCAAAAACACACAACTCAAGCCTCCATCTGTTCTTAATATTATCAGTGTTTCTTTCTCTCATGATCTTGGAAGGATCACATTATTACTTTTTCTAAACAAGATTCTAAGAGGTTAGGTGTTCTGTTGCGCCTTCATGATTTTTTTATGCCAGTTCAGTTTCTCTTTATAGGGGGTTTCCACTCACGCAGTTCTCCTTGACAAGGGGGAGTCTATGGCTTTTCATCTTAACTTCCGTTTTCACTAATTTTCTCCAATCTCTTTCTGCCCATCGAAATGTTGCATCACTCACTCTATACTATCGCTAGTACAATGGACACTGCTCTTCTGAACTCTCCCGTTGCATTTCTCCTCCATTAAGAAGGGCTCATTCAACTCGCCTTTCTACCCAGTTTTTATCCTTTCTCTGTCCAATTGTCGGACCCCATATTTAACCGCTATGCCTAATCCTTTATGTACCCTACTGATAAAGTCTGGAACACACTCCCTTTATCTCTTTTCCCATTGGGGCAGTCGGCGTTTAACGATTAGGTTCCGGTATTGCCCCAACTCTTGTGGAAATTAGTAGGCCTCTGGTCTTACCCACCTGAGGCCAGATTGAGACTTTATATATATATATATATATATATATATATATATATATATATATATAATATATATATATATATATATATATATATATATATATATATATATATATATATATATATATATATATATATATATATATATATGAAGCCAAGATAGAGAGAAGTTAAGAGAGGTGATAAGTTTTGCTGAAAAGCTAAAAGAGACGGGATTGAGCGTGAATGTGGAAAAGACAAAACTGTTAATGGTTAGGGAGGAAGATTGAGAGAAGCTTGTGCTGAAGGTAGATATCGAGAAGGCGAGGGTGGTAGAGAGATGTGAGTATTTGGGGGAAGAACATTCACAAGGGAATGAGGAGATATGCTGGAAATCACCAACAGGATGGAGAAATACAGAAGAGTGGTGAGGTCGCAGTACCCATTCTTGGCCGACAGAAGAATGGGTATAGGAGTACAGAAAGTCATTTTTGAAAGTACTCTAACCCCAATTTTGTTTTATGGGGTGGAGACTTGGAGTATGACAACAAGAGAAGAAAGCCGCATTCAAGCAGCAAGAGATGAGTGTGATGCGGTTGATGGTGGGAAGGACAAGAGAGAGGATAAGAAGTGTAAGAATTAGAGAAAGTATAGGGGTTGGACCAATTATTCAAAAGACAGATGCAGCAAGACTGAGATGGTTGGGAAACGTGTGGAGGATTTCGGAGGGGAGAGCCGATGCCAAGAGGAAAAAGACGGAGAGGGAGACCCAGGAAGAGATCAATAGAGTCAGTTGGGGATTCACTGAGGCTACATCAGCTGCGTACGGTGCAACAATTGATGGAAGATGGAATTATTTACGATAAATCTAGATGGAGAAGAGTTGTTGCCCCGCTAACAGGCCCCTATGACCTTACTGGGATCTTATATATATATATATATATATATATATATATATATATATATATATATATATATATATATATATATATATATATATATATATATATATATATATATATATATATATATATATATATATATGCTTAAAAAGTTCTGAATTAGTATCAGTGTATTTTTAGGTATCAGTATCGGTCAAGTTGAAAGTCTTTGGTATTGTTAAAAATTTTGGTATCGCTCCATCCTAATATATATATATATATATATATATATATATATATATATAATATATATATATATATATATATATATATATATATATATATATATATATATATATATTATATATATATATATATATATATATATTATATTTGTAGGAACCAAGATGTTGGTCAAGTGTTGCATATTATGAGCTGAATAACAGAGTTGGTGAAGTGTTCCACGCTCAGACCCATTCTGTTATTGTTGATGGTTTTACAGACCCAAGTAACAACAATGAAAGATTTTGTCTTGGAATCTTGTCAAATGTAAACAGGAATTCTACCATTGAAAACACACGACGTCATATTGGGAAAGGTTTGTATTCTTTTTGTGGATAAAATGTTTATCCTTTACTAATAAAAAAAAAAATTTTTTTTTTTTTTGCCTGTTTTATTCTTCATCAATAGTATATGTTACTAGTAATATTTTTATGTATTTTTTTATTAGGTGTCCATTTGTATTATGTTGGAGGTGAGGTTTATGCCGAGTGTTTATCTGATGCTGCCATTTTTGTTCAGTCTCGTAATTGCAACCACCACCACGGATTTCATCCATCTACTGTTTGCAAAATACCACCTGGATGCTCCCTTAAGATCTTTAACAACCAAGAGTTTGCTCAACTTCTTTCGCAAAGTGTCAATCATGGATACGAAGCAGTTTTTGATTTAACAAAGATGTGTACCATTAGGTAGTATAGAATCACTTATTATTACCATAATCCAAAACTTGTCACAATTTGAGAACTTTTGTTATTGACCTTACCATGAATATATTAAATAACTTCTACAACACCCCGTGCCTTATATATAATATATATATATATATATATATATATATATATATATATATATATATATATATATATATATATATATATATATATATATATATAATATATATATATATATATATATATATATATATATATATATATATATATATATATATTTTTTGCAGAATGTCATTTGTGAAAGGCTGGGGAGCAGAATATCATCGTCAGGACGTGACTTCCACTCCATGTTGGATTGAAATACACCTCCATGGTCCATTGCAGTGGCTCGACAAAGTTCTTACTCAGATGGGAGCACCTAGTGACCGTATTTCATCTTTTTCATGAAAATTGGGCTCGCGCTCTTTTCATTTTCAACGAAAAAAAAAAAAAAAAAACATCCACTAAACTCGTGGTACATTTATATATCCATTTGTTTTATGTTCTCATCCATCCCATCATTTTACCTTTAGCCCCACTTCTTAATATACCCATAATTTTTTTTTTTTTCTTCATTTTTTTAATACCTTTTTTATTATATGTTTCGTTCTAGTTTTCTAAAATCATATATAGTAGGGTAAGGATTAGCTTTAGCAATATATATATATATATATATATATATATATATATATATATAATATATATATATATATATATATATATATATATATATATATA
>SEYY01021080.1:50000-55000 GCA_009176605.1 Armadillidium nasatum
ATATATATATATATATATATATATATATATATATATATAATATATATATATATATATATATATATATATATATATAATATATATAAGGAAATATTTTTGAAGAAATGTAAAATGGTGAATTAAGATATTGAGAATTAAGTTTTATTTTTTATTATAAGTAAGAAGAATTGTTTAATTATTTATATATAATATATATATATATATATATATATATATATATATATATATATATATACTATATATATATATATATATATATATATATATATATATATATATATATATATATATATAATGATATTAAAGGTGAAAGAAAGAAGAGTTTGTTATATTTGTTTTGTTTTACTTATATGTAAAAGAGATAGAAATTGGAAGTATTAGTTTTATATGGAGGTTATGGGCGATATACCAAACCAGTTTATGCTTTAATGTTTTGTTTGTGTTGCTCATTCTGGAGGGAAATGAATAGGTTAAACATGGTCCTTAAATATCTAAGTATCGTAGTTGCAGGCTATTGCCATTTCATTTTATATATTATATATATATATATATATATATATATATATATTATATATATATATATATATATATATATATATATATATATATATATATATATATGGTTATTTTTTTTTAGGAGAGTGGCTATAGGAGTATCAGTTCAAAGATTTTTTTATTATTATTATTACAGTTAAGAATACGAATTTATTTTCTAAGTATTTTATAAAATTGTTGGAGCTAATTAATGAAATGAGCAGTGATTGTTGTAACTCTTTGACATTTGGTGACAAGTCTTTGTAAGTTATGAAACGGGAAGTGTGTTACAGTAATTATAAAGGAGAAAGTTGTTTAAATCAGTTACTGGAACTAACTGTTATTACACGCAAAAGAAAACCTAAACTAAAGTAATAAATACCAAGTTTGTAAGTTTTTTTTTTTTGTTTTTGTTGCTGCTGTTACCGAAGTAAAGTATATCTTTATTTCTTTATGATTTATGTTTATTTTTATTTATGCTATTTTTAGAATTATTTTTTACATCAGAATGATTTGACGCGGTGCCTTTTTCTTAGATTTTAAGTTTTTATTTTAGTTATAGAATTGAAATTTCCACATAAATTGCCATTCAGTATGACCAAATAAAGTGTATCCCTCCAATACTTAAAGATTATATTATATTATTATTATAATTATTATTAGGCAACAGGGTTGGATCATGCGAGAAGAGCCAAGAGTAAAGGCGACAGGACTAGCTACCCAGCCCCATAATTATTGCTTATTTCTTGCAACAACTCCAGGACCAGCATGGAAACCATAGCTCCGAGAAGCATGACCTTTTGGAGAGCTCTTTTGAGAAAGTTTTTTTTAGAGGTTAAAAGGAGAAGGTGATAGTCCCACTAAAAGGGTGAAAACCCTACCTGAGAGTTTAAATAAAACTCTAGGACGGAATAGGACTGAACCCAACGAGCCGAAAAGCATGATTATTTAGAGAACTCTAGAAGAGGGACTTTTAAAAAGCAGATGGTGAATATGCTGGTCCCACTGACAGGGTGAAAACCCTTCCAAGGAGAAGATAAAGATTATTATTATTATTATTATTGTTATTATTATTCAATTTTTTTCCTAAAATAGCATTATATCATAGGGACGTTACCAGAAGTTCCATCAATATCCAATAACTAGGGTTTAGTTTTGTGTGTGTTTATTTTTATTTTTATTTTTTAATTAAACCCATTCTTTTCCTGGTGGTCCCACAGGTCATCATGATGTCAATATTTCTTTATTGATATGATATATGGGTAGGTCAAACCCAAGAAATTCCAGTTATTTAATGTGATTATAATTCCCAGTGAACTTTGGTAAATTAGGACAAATTTTAATATTTTTAATTATTTAGAATGGATATATAATATATAATATATATATATATATATATATATATATATATATATATATATATATATATATATATATATATATATATATATATATATAATATATATATTGGTTGGGGAGGGGAGTTGGAATTTAGGGACAGAATAGTAGTGCAAAAATTAATGAATTATTTTTTGGTGGGTTATAAATTCTAATGTTTATTAGTTCAATGATTAATTTTGGCGCTTTTTTTTTTTTTTTTTTAACTTTTCTCACGTTGCGTCAACATTGAGTTAGAATGTCAGTGGTTTTATCTATTTAATAAAGAATAGATTCTTTTTATTTATCATATTGTGCCATGTTGATTTTCTCAATTATTATTATTTTTTTTTTTTATTTTAGTGCAATAAATAAAAAAAAAAAAAAAAATAATATATATATATATATATATATATATATATATATATATATATATATATATATATATATATATATATATAATATATAATAAAATATTTATTATAAAATTTTTATTATTTAAAATTTATTTTATTACTTTTTATTTTTTCCTTCCCTTCAAAATTTATATTATGATTTATCTTCATATTGATAATTTTTTATATTTAATTTTTATATTATATATATATATATAATATATATATATATATATATATATATATATATATATACTATATATATATATATATAATATATATATATATATATATATATTATATATATATAGCCTTATTACAGCTTAGCGTTAATTTAGATTAATTTGGTTACAATGATTTTTTTTTTATTATTATTATATTTATTTATATTCTATAAAATTATATTATTATTATATTATATTATTATTATTATTATTATTATGTTAATTAATTATTATTATTATTATTATTATTATTATTATTGTGTGACCACGCTATTCAATAAAATTTTTCTCATAGCATTTGTTCTTGTATTGTTTGACCTAGTTTATTAATTTGGAAAATGAAAACCATTTTTTATAAGGAAATTGGAAAGTATTCTTCAAATAGTGGAACATTTGTCGCCACTATTACTGTGAATTATATAATATATATATATATATATATATATATATATATATATATATATATATATATATATATATATATATATATATATATATATATATATATATATATATATTATATATATATATATATATATATATATATATATATATATATATATATCTTCAGATCGTTCCATTTCGGCACTTGTAGATGGAGCGACCTCTTCCTCTTTTTCTGTCAACTGTGGTGTTCCTCAGGGTTCTGTTTTATCTCCAACCTTATTCTTACTTTTCATTAATTAACTATCTTCTCAACTGCACTTCTAACTCTGTTCACTCTTAATGTGATGACTCAACTCTGCATTCTTCTACTCATTTTAAATCTGCTCACTCTTTTGCTTCTAGAAATATTTCTCGTCTTCTTCTTTCTGATTCTATTCTTGCCGATCTGGATGGGATTTCCCGGTGTGGTCAAAGCAACCTTGTGAAATTTAACTCTTTAAAAACTCAACTTCTTACATCTCCCTCTCAAAAAACCTCCCAACTTTCCTATCTTCTTCGATGGCTCTCCCATCTCACCTGTAAATAACAAACATTCTTGGTCTTAACATAAACAATAAACGTCTTGGAAATCTGACATATCACAATGGTTGCTAAAGCGGCCTCTAAGAAGCTGGGAATTCTGTTCAGGTTGCGAGAATTTTTTTCTTCTGAACAGTTACTCCAAATATATAAGGCTTATTCGCCCTTGTATAGAGTACTGTTCTCACATTTGGGGGGGCTCCGGCTCCTCCTCTCTTCTGGATAGGTTGAGTCTAAGCTAAAAGATTAATAAACTGTCCCCTACTTTCTAACTCTCTTGACCCACTATCTCTGCGATTGACGTTGGGGTAATATCCCTTTTCTATAGGTATTACAATGGAAGGTGCTCGAGGGAATTGGCCTCTCGCATTCCTCCACCATTGCGTCGTCCTCGTTGCCAAGGGTGCCCTGCTTTCGCACCAATTTTGTGTGATGTAGGAAACCCCAGGCTAGCCCGTTGTGGTGCCTCCTTTCCAGCCACCTCTGTCTGTGGAACTCTCTACCATCATCTATTTTTCCTCCTGTATTTAATCTTCCACTCTTCAGGCTTCCGTCTGCCCACCTGAGGATGTGCGTTAGATCTGTGTATGAATGTTTTTTTTTTTTTTTCATTTTGTGTATCCTTGAAAAAAAATAAAAAAAAAAAAAAAAAATTATGGTATATATATATATAATATATATATATATATATATATATATATATATATATATATATATATATATATATATATATATAATATATTAATTGCGATATATATTTATATATATATATATATTATATATATATATATATATATAATATATATATATATATATTATATTAAATATAATTATATAATATATATATATATATATATATATATATATATATATATATATATAATATATATATATATATATATATATATATATATATATATATATATATATATATATATATATTATATATAATATATATATATATATATATATATATATATATATATATATATATATAATATATATATATATATATATATAATATATATATATATATATATATATATATATATATATATATATATATATATATATATATATATATATATATATATATATTATATATATATATAAATATATATATATATCATTCAAGAAGGATCAATCTATAACACTTAAAAAAATAATTTTATTAATACAAATATTTAAGAAGTAGTGTTTGAAATAATAAAAAATAAAAGCTTACAAACTAATATATGTCTAACAACAACTTTTGGTATAGATTCAAAGAAGGTCCGCAGGCAGAGAAAGAAGTTCCGCCGGCAGAGTTGAAAGGGCGCTGTCGAGGACTCCTTCGATTAGAAGAGCGATGTCCCTTGATAAAGCAGGCTTAACTTCGTTCAGAATTAACTGATCGTTGTTGTTAATGAAGTGGTTCACTGTCTGACCTAAATAAAAATAATAAATATATAATATATATATATATATATATATATATAATATATATATATATATATATATATAT
>SEYY01021081.1:0-2500 GCA_009176605.1 Armadillidium nasatum
CTGTTTTGGCAAGCATTTTTGCCAGACCAAAGTCAGCAATTTTACACGTAAGCGCATCGTCCACCAAAACATTTCGAGCAGCAAGATCGCGATGAATTAAATTCTGACATTCTAAATAATGCATTCCTTTTGATATCTGAAGGTTATTTAGAAAGAAAAGAAAAAAAAAAAGAAAAAAGCTTACACGAGGAAAATTAAGAATATTACTTTGTGTGCTGATTGGTTCTATATATTTAAAAATGTTTGTAAATATAGCAACCTCAGTATAGCATGGGAAAGCACCTAAAATCACAAACACCAGTTTGCATAAAAAAAAAACTATCATTAAAATAGTTTATAAATTTAAAGAGGACCAATCATTGTTTAAAACTTAGTTTTTAATATTTAGTTATCTGAAAGTTTAATTATATCTTTAAAAAAATGGAAAAATAAAAGCCTCATCATTATTCATCTCAGATATAAAGTGAGACATCAAAAGTATTGAAACAACATTCTAGAAAGAGCAATCAATATATTAGTGTTCATTTACCATCTCCTTCTGGGATGTAAATACAAAGAAGTGGACAGGGAAAAGCTCCCTCATTGAGAGAGGTTGATTATACCTTACTTAAGGTATTAGATTTTTAGCAACTTATACAATGGACATCTTCAAAGGAGGTGTTAACAAAGTATAAGATTAAAATGATGTCACTAGAGTGAATAAAAAGAGCTGGAGATCAGATTAAAATGATATCACCAGAGTGAATAAAAAGAGCTGGGAGATCAAGTTGAAAACTCAGTAAGGTTGATCAAAACTAGTATTTAATTTTGTGACAAGAGAAAAATAAAATAAAATATAATTTAGAAAAAAAATTTAATTAAATAAGAAAAAAATATATACCTGGAAAGCAAACTCCAACATCTGATCAATGGACAATGATTCTTCTTGCTTGTGTTGCCTAAGCAAAGTTTGCAAAGAACCCTTTTTCATATATTGAGTGATAATATAAATTGGTTCCTCTTTGCTGCACGTGGCAAATAAGCTCAATATATTTTCATGTTTTAAAGCTTTCATAATCGTTGCTTCTTCTAAAAATTGCTCGTCTGGCATCGATCCTTTCTTTAAAGTCTTAACGGCAACTTCGACCCGATCTTTCCATTTGCCCTAAAAATCGATTCACAGCATCTTTATACTATAACCATTGTTAATAATTTAGCAATAACTAATAAATACAGATATAAAAGATCAAAATATATGAAAAAATACAACCAGTAAATTAATCTTACCGTAGTAGACTTCTCCAAAATTTCCTTCTCCAAGCAGCTTAACGAGCTTGATTTCGCCACGGTCAATCTCCCATTCTTCTTTCGTCTCAATAGATAACTCGTACATCGTTGGAAGGACTTTCGGGCAAGGGTTTCCGAGTAGCATCGGTAAACCATGAGTATTAACTGATTTTAAAATTAAAAAGATCACTCAATTTCTAATATCATAAAGAACGAAGTTGAATGGAAGAATGCTTAACACATTATTAGAACCTTGCAGGAATTATTTATAACAGTATTATTAGTTTAAAAAAAATAAAAAAAACAATGGGTGCTAATAAAGTATGCATTCTCCAAAAATTTGAAAATTTAAATGAATGCATGGCATACGAACATTTGTCCCAGACTTCTCATGACCCGTGAGTGGTAGTGAAGAAATAGACAATCTCGCATTTCAAGATAGCATACAACAATTGCACCCTTTATTGACTCATATAAATAATCTTATAACTCTCACACAAGAAACAACCAAATCTATGCTTCATATAGATAAAATATAAGGTTCATTATGGTTCATTTTCTGAAGTGTGGGTCGTAAGTTAACATTTATATCACTGCAAAAATTGTCCTAACGAATCGTTGGGACAAGTGACTAAAATGTCACAGTAAAATTTTCAGTAGAGAAAATACATGTTAAACATAAGAAAGTCGCTTCACTGATTTATTTTCTAATAAGATAATAAAAAAAAAAAATTTGTTGTGACATTTTTTTGCCACTTGTCCCAACGATTCGTTAGGACAATTTTTTCAGTGTTTTCATCATCCTTGAATCAGTCTGAATTAAACTACGATAAAGTTTTTGTACTTTACCTTTGTATTCTTCAACTAAGTCGTTAAGATTTGGAAAATGAACTCTGTCCCAGATGCTGTACTGATAATTAATATATTTGATGGAGTAGTGACGAATTTGAGTTTTCCTTTCAGAGCTTGAATGCTGTTGATATAAATATCGTGTTGATATAAATGTACTGTCGTGGTACAGGGGTAACACTCTGTTTTATCAGCTTAGAGGTCAGGGTTCGAATCCTCGAGTAGAAGACTTTAAAATATTATATATAATATATATTATATATATATATATATATATATATATATATATATATATATATATATATATATATATATATATATATATATATATATATATATATATATATATATATATATATATATATATATATATATATATATATAT
>SEYY01021081.1:10000-40000 GCA_009176605.1 Armadillidium nasatum
TCATATATTTTTTGTACTTCATTTCATTGGTAATCTGGAGGGGATACCAACTTCATATGACAATAATTGTTGAGGTTATGATAAAATCAAATCAAGTTTTACGTACCTGGATTAGTCGCCCAGTTTTGTTTAACAGATGTAGATGCTATTCCATTAACAGGGTGGGCGTTTTCTTCTAGAAATTTAAAATAATTTAAATTAGTTTCTTTCTATTATTTAAATATTGAATCTTATAAAATCAGTCTAAAAGTATACTTATTTTTATTTTCTATTTCATTCTTTATTGTTTTATTATTTTTTTTTTTTAAGAAATTAATTGATATTTTGGTTGTAAGATTTTTAACTTGATATAAATTAAATTAAGAAACTTACTATGTAATAATCCGAATAACGTAAAACGTCCTAAAAAAAAAAAAAAAAAAAAAAAAAAAACCTACTTGAGGAAAATTAGTAAAAACAGTTAATAGGAAAGATTGTAAATATAAAGAAATGTTTGAGGAATCATACGACCAACAAAAAAACAATTCAAGCAACCATCAAATAAACAGAACAGAAGATCCACATAAACAAATGAGAGAAAAAAAAACAATAGAATTATGAACTAAAGGTAGCAACAAACACACCATCAATAATTGTTTGAGGAATCGCGCAAGCAACAGACAATTCAAACAACCATCAAATCAGTAGATCAGGAGAACTAAACGAAGAAATAAAAAACCATTACAATCCTATAAAACATATCGACGAACAAACCATCATTTTTAAATGTTACGATACCTGAAAGCATTGAAGAACTGGATTCATCTTTGGGGGGGAAGATTGGAGGGATTTCAAAACTACGATTTCTTTTCCACTTTGATCCTTTTAAACCCATTTTTAGGAATAAAGAAAGGATAAAAATTCGCACTTGGGAAATATTAAGTAAAGAAAATATAACACAATGTACGGCATAAAATGTAAAACTGAGTGTGAAAAGCAATAAAACAACTTATCAGTGTTCGACATCCGTAGTCATGAAAACACTTTAAATACCATTTCCTTTCTCTCTTTATTAATAACTAAAATAATAATAATAATAATAATGATAATAATAATAATAATAATAATAATATAATATATATATTATATATATATATATATATATATATATATATATATATATATATAATAATATATATATAATATATATATATATATATAATATATATATATATATATAATATATTATATATATATATTATATATATATATATATATATATTATATATATATATATATATATTATATATATATATATATATTATATATATATATATATATATATATATATATATATATATATATATTATATATATATATATATATATATATATATATATATATATATATATATATATATATATATATATATATATATATATATATATATATATATATATATATATATATATATATAATATATATATTATATATATATATATATATATATATATATATTATATATATATATATATATATTATATATTATATATATATATATATATATATATATATATATATATATATATATATATATATATATATATATATATATATATATATATATTATATATATATATATATAATATATATATATATATATATATATATATATATATATATATATATATATATATATATATATATATATATATATATATATATATATATATATATATATATATATATATATATATATATATATATATATATATATATATATATATATATATATATATATATATATATATATATATATATATATATATATATATTATTTTTAATATATTTCAAATCTATATCAACCAAAATTTATCTCCCACTCACCTATAATTACCAGCTGATTTATATGCTCAAAAATTAAACTATTTTAGTAGTAGAATTGATTCTGTAAGTTCAGACTGGACTTACCCCCGTTTCTGATCAAGCATTTCATCCATTTTTATTGTCAGTCAAAAATTTGTAAATAGTTAATTATATTTTCTAGGCAGAACTATTTGGCTTTTACACAATTTGATTTCGTTTGGGGTATTTCCTTTAGCAAGTGATGGGGTATTACTAGTATTCTTTGCCGTTTCTTCGTTATTTAATATCCCTATATGATAATGATCTAACTCTAGGTTGACTTTGAATATGTTCTTTCTGTAGATATTTACGAATATTATGCATTTGTGTAACTAATCTACCACTTCCTAACAAATCCTTCATTTGGCTTGCGACGTACTGTACACTGGGAACTGAAATAATAATTATTTGAAACATGGGTCGAGTAGTGTACTTTCTGCAAGTAATTCCTTCTCTTGAAAGCCATAAAGCCTGCCATTAATTAGCTTGCAAATATTTTCCTCCATTAAAGAAATCTCGGCAGACTTACGATCTATCTATTTTTGCTTATTTTTCTTCGAATTCAGTTTTAGGAATAATTTAGCTTGCAGTTAAAATTCTTCTGATCAAATAATTCTCTTCTCTAAGGCTGAAAGAATAATAAGCTATCAGCTACTTTTAAGCTCACTTGACCTTCTGTCTCTGCCACATGACGTTGACGCACTATTTCTTATTATAGGTACTAAAGCAGCAGGTCCTAGAGGGAATTGACCTCTCGCATTCCACCACTACTGCATCTTCCTCGTAGCAAAAGGGGCCCCTCCTTCTTCATGAATTCGAATACGTCTGAGGCAACCCTTTTGGCTCAGACGCATTTGAATTTACGTATTTACCATTGCAGGAGGAAATGGTATAATCTCTTAGGACACTGTGTGTAACATCACGATTGATTTATAAGAAGTGTGCTGATAGTCAAAGTTTGTAGCAATCTTATTATATATATCGACAACTGCTTAAATCTGTGTTGAAGGTGTTATTTGTTCTTTGTGACACCAATGTATTAAAAGTATGAACCAGTCCGAGAATGGGTGTTATTTGTGTATATTGATCCCTTTTCGGAGATCCCTCGTGTTGCTCCTTTTCTGCTGATATCATGTAAAACCTGTTATTTATTTATTGCCTAAACTGTTAAGTAATTGTACTTATAAGATATTTTCCCATTTCAGAAGATGTAATAACAGGTTAAAAATGACTGTATCTTTATTGTTGGTAATTGGCCTACATTTACCCTTTTAATTAAGGTTAAATGGAATAAATATATTATTTTTTATATATATATTATATATATATATATATATATATATATATATATATATATATATATATATATATATATATATATATATATATATATATATATATATATATATATAACTCTGAACTTTGTGAGGTAGCGTAATAAGATGGTTAAAACAGGGGAATCACAAAGTCAGGTTTACAATATAAAAATAAAGGGAGACTGAAACTTCAAAGGAGGCAAAACAAACAACAATAAGTTACTTAATAATATTTATTTACAGCAAAATAATAGAAAAAAAATCATTAATGGTAGCAAACATTTAACTGAGCGACTTAGGAGGCTATACAAATAATTAAAAGGTGTTAAACAAAATGTTAAGGGGAAAATGGGTCTCAAAAGAAGACGAAGGATAAGTTTATTGACTTTAGTCAAAGACAGGACTTCGACATAAGGATCAAGATCCTTATTTAATCTTTAAACTTGCACAAGCTCAAGAACCTGTGTTTGCTGAACAAGAAGAAAAAGTTCTTCTAGGATGTTAATAAAAACATCACTCAGCTTTTGGCCACGACCAAATATCGGATTCAAGAATCCGTTCCTTCAATTCCAATTAGCCACGACTAAAAGGACTAGATCCAAGAACCTAGTAAAGTCTTCTTCCTTAATAAATTCAAATCAACTTCTTTTTATAGTCTGAGATCTTAAGTACGCTACCAATAATAATAATAATAATAATAATAATAATAATAATAATAATAATAATAATAATAATAATAATAATAATAATAATATAATATATAATACAAAGAATAAATAAACTTAAGATAAAATAAAATAAAAAGAAATATTACAATGAGCTTTTGAGCTTCCTCTTATATGAATAATTTGTTAATTTAAAAATAGAAGAAAATCATATCTCGTAAATGTATTGAAGATAAAATAGTTTTACATTACCCTGGGCTTAGATTCAACCCATTTACGAGAGATGAATTTCACAAAAAGTTTATGTAAAGGGTTTACCTACTCACATCATATCATAATTTCGGTATTGTTAATGGAAAATAAATAAAATAATATAAAATAGTATGAAAATATAACATAAATGTCAAATCGACCTCTCAGAAATCATTAAGAGTTTCTGATGTTTCTCAAAAAAAAAAAACAAGTATCTCTACAATAGATACTCAAACTTGAATCTCTGAGTATTTCAAACAAACGTTTGTTTGACAATAGTCACTAACCGGCGGTCTAACATGAATGACCTCCAAAGAGCTACATCCATCAAATGTTAGGATTGGAGCTTATTAAGGCTCCCCGCAAGATTCTACCAACAAGGCAACAACTTCTTTGTTCCTTTAAGCAACTTCTTCACATAATAAAATCATAGATAAATGAATAAATAATTATAAAATAATTCTCATAATATAATTTCTCTCATAATATTTCCATTAACAATATCAAAACAATAATTAAACTAACAACATTTCTATTTTAATTATTATTATAATGATTAGGGGAATTTCTAAAATTGGGTAAATCATTACTTTGTTCACTTTCATTATTAACATTAAATATGGGGTTCCTGGAGGGTAATAGGTTTTATATACGTCTCGGCAGAATCTATACATAAACATTTTAAGATATTAACTTTAACTTCTTCTCTCCAGCTTTCAAGTTTTGCTCTAGTATTAAACTGATTTAGAAAACTTTTAAAATTAGTTTTCCCATTAAAAAATTTAAGTTTTCCTACAATATTAGAAAAGTTTGGCATATTAAAATTTTCATTTTGAACTTCTACTGCTTCTGCCATGATAAATATTTAAAAATGACCTTAAATCTATATATAATGTTTTGTTTTGCCAATTTGAAATCTCAGTCTTATGAATATAATATAAAAGGGGGAAAATCTATATTTCATCAATTTAAAAAAAATGTCCCAATGAATTTAATACAGTCCCTGCTTTATAACTTTAAAGACAGTTTCAAGCCGTCTATTCCCAATATAAGGATCTCTATTAAAGTAACCATAAGGATCTCACAACTGCCAATCAATATAATTGAGTCCCACCGCACAGCCACCAATATAAACTCTGAACTTTGTGAGGTAGCGTAATAAGATGGTTAAAAAAAGGGGAATCACAAAGTCAGGTTTACAATATAAAAATAAAGGGAGACTGAAACTTCAAAGGAGGCAAAACAAACAACAATAAGTTACTTAATAATATTTATTTACAGCAAAATAATAAACAAAAGAAATCATTAATGGTAGCAAACATTTAACTGAGCGACTTTGGAGGCTATACAAATAATTAAAAGGTGTTAAACAAATGTTAAGGGGAAAATGGGTCTCAAAAGAAGACGAAGGATAAGTTTATTGACTTTAGTCAAAGACATGACTTCGACATAAGGATCAAGATCCTTATTTAATCTTTAAACTTGCACAAGCTCAAGAACCTTGTGTTTGCTGAACAAGAAGAAAAAGTTCTTCTAGGATGTTAATAAAAACATCACTCAGCTTTTGGCCACGACCAAATATCCGGATTCAAGAATCCGTTCCTTCAATTCCAATTAGCCACGACTAAAAGGACTAGATCCAAGAACCTAGTAAAGTCTTCTTCCTTAATAAATTCAAATCAACTTCTTTTATAGTCTTTGATCTTAAGTACGCTACCAATAATAATAATAATAATAATAATAATAATAATAATAATAATAATAATATTAATAATAATAATAATAATAAATATAGTTACAATTTATACAAAGAATAAATAAACTTAAGATAAAATAAAGTAAAAAGAAATAACAATGAGCTTTATGAGCTTCCTCATATATGAATAATTTGTTAATTTAAAAATAGAAGAAAATCATATCTCGTAAATGTATTGAAGATAAAATAATTTATATATATATATATATATATATATATATATATATATATATATATATATATATATATATATATATATATATATATATATATATATATATATATATATATATATATATATATATATATATATATATATTCTTCGACGGACTAAACGTACTTTCATAAAAAGGAAGTGCACTGACCTTTATGGCTTTCCTACTGATAAAAATTTCTGATCACTTGTCAAAAATATCTCTAATAACTTGTGTAAATCTGCCTTTCCTCCTCTTATTCGCTCTGATGGCTCTGTAGCTAATACTCCTATTGATTTTTCTTCTGAATTTTTTCTTCTTCGGCCTCCTTTTCTCATCTAATTCCACCCTGCTCGATTCTGGCATGCCTCTTCCTACTCCTTCTCCTCTCATGTGTCCCATGTCTCTACCTGTAATTACTTATGATCGAGTGCATGGGATCCTGAAATCTATGAGCGTCAGGAAGGCCAGTGGCCCGGATGGCATTCGCCCTCGTGTTCTGAGGGAGTGTGCTTTCGAATTAACGCCTGTCTTTGTTCAGCTCTGCTCTCTATGCCTTAATACTAACACTTTTCCTCAATGCTGAAAGCGTACATTTGTTCAGCCGATCCCGAAAAAAAGTAGCCGCTCTGACCCTTCTAACTATCGACCTATAGCTCTCACTTGTGTTCTGTGTAAAATTTTTCAAACTCTCCTCAACTCTCATTTCCTGGATCATTTGGAGCCTCATACTCTTCTCTCAGATCAACTGCATGTATGGCTTTCGACGTTCGAGGTCAACTGGTGACATACTCTCCTATCTTACTGATCTATGGTCTTTTGCCCTTAGGGATTTCGGCGAATCTTGTGTGGTGGCGCTTGACATATCCAAGGCATTTGACCGGGTATGGCATGCGTCGCTGCTCTCCAAGCTCCCTTCCTTTGGGTTTCCTATTTCCCTTTGGTTA
Source organism: Armadillidium nasatum (assembly GCA_009176605.1). Classification (NCBI taxonomy): domain Eukaryota; kingdom Metazoa; phylum Arthropoda; class Malacostraca; order Isopoda; family Armadillidiidae; genus Armadillidium; species Armadillidium nasatum. The sequence goes on from SEYY01021081.1 coordinate 17,015, forward strand.
CTCTTGTCTAGTTTTCTCTCAGATCGTTCCATCTCGGCAATTGTATTTGGAGCAACCTCTTCAACATTTCTGTCAACTGTGGTGTTCCTCAGGGTTCTGTTTTATCTCCAACTTTATTCCTACTTTTCATTAACGATCTTCTCAACTGCACTTCTAACTCTGTTCACTCTTATGCTGACGACTCAACTCTACATTCTTCTACTCATCTCAAATCTTCTCCCTCTTTTGCTTCTAGAGTGGTTTCTCGTCTTCAACTTTCCGATTCTATTCTTGCCGATCTGGATGGAAATTCCCGGTGGGGTCATAGCAACCTTGTGAAATTCAACTCTTTAAAAACTCAACTTCTTCACATCTCCCTCTCAAAAACACCCCCCAACTTTCCCATCCTCTTCGACGGCTCTCCAGTCTCACCTGTAAATAACATTAACATTCTTGGTCTAAACATAAACAATAAACTGTCTTGGAAACCTCATATCACAATGGTTGCTAAAGCGTTCTAAGAAGCTGGGAGTTCTGTTCAGGTTGAGAGAATTTTTTTCTTCTGAGCAGTTACTCCAAATATATAAGGGTCTTATTCACCCTTGTATGGAGTACTGTTTACTGTATTTGGGGGGGGGGGCTCCGGCTCCGTTTCCTCCTCTCTTCTAGATAGGGTTGAGTCTATAGCTAAAAAATTAATAAACTGTCCCCTACTTTCAAACACTCTTGACCCCCTACCTCTGCGACATGACGTTTTCGCACTTTCTCTTTTCTATAGGTACTACAATGACAGTTACTTGAGGGAATTGACCTCTCGCATTCGTACACTGTTGCGTCGTCCTCGTTGCACAAGGGGTGCCCTTCTTTCGCACCAATTTTGTGTGGAAGTGGGAAACCCAGGATAGCTCGTTGTGGTGCCTCCTTTCCAGCCACCTCTGTTCTGTGGAACTCTTTACCATCATCTATATTTCCTCCTGCATTTAATTTTCCACTCTTCAAGGCTTCAGTTTTCTTCCTCAGTGTGTGCCCCTCCATGAAAAGGGAGTGAGTGGTGGCGTTTCTGTATATATATATATATATATATATATATATATATATATATATATATATATATATATATATATATATATATATATATATATATATATATATATATATATATATATATATATATATATATATATATATATATATATATTAGAGTGTCACCAAAAAATTATTTTAATTTATATATTTTTGAAATCCCTTGAACAACCTCTAAATATGATTCTATTTCTTTCAAATTTTGGTTAAATTGTTTATTCATGAAGGCAAATAAAATTAGTACCTAAGATTTGAATTTAAAAAAAAAAAAAATAAATAAATTTTTTTGTGCTACCCTAATATATTATACAGCACTATAAATGAAAAATTCCAAAAATTAAAATTTTGGAGTTTGAACTCTACTCACATTTTCAAGTGATAAAAAAATTCAGGCGATTTCAAAATCAAGATGTTAGCAAATTTTATTTATTTTATTTATTTATTTATTTATTTTTTGTTTGTTTGTGGGGGAATTTTTAATATATATATATATATATATATATATATATAATATATATATATATATATATATATATATATATATATATATATATATATATATATATATATATATATATATATATATATATATATATATATATATATATATATATAATATGATTTCAGGTTTTGGTTTTTATAAAATTACAAAAATGATATTTTAAATTTACGATCATTTACATTATAAATACCTTTGTCAGCCACAATGAAAAATTATGAGAAAATGCGAAAGAGAGAAGTGGTTAAAATAAAAGTTATAACAGCATTCTTTCTGGTTCATTTCAATCACAACAAATCACTTTTTACATCCCAAGTGGTAAAGAATAATAGTAAAGTGATTGTTTAATGGTTTTAAAACTCTTTCTGCTATAAATAACACTAATAAAATATAAAATGCAAGAAGACGGTGAAACTGAAAACTCAGCAAAAAATTTGACAGGAAATAATGAAAATGAAAGTCCCAGCATCAGCCAGAAGCAACAACCATTTCCTGTTTCCCACAAAAGAAAGCTGATTTCCATCCATTCACGCGAACATGGTTCGAAATTGGTAAAGAATAATACAAATGTTTTTAGTCATTATAAAATTGAAAAGCAAAGAGAGCTTACCTCTGAAGAACTTGAAAAAATATTACATGAAGAGCCTTGTAGGATTCCACTAATAATAGATAAAATTTCTGAGTTGTATAGTAAATTATTAAACAACACTACCATATTAAAATCAGTAATATGCTTGATTATAAAACTTCTTGAAAAAACTTTTGCTTCAAAAGTTAATATTGAAAAAGCTCTTGATCTATCCCTATTTACTTTTAAAAATTCAAACTTTAAATATGTTTTGATGAGTTTTATTTCAGAAATGAAATACAACACTGAAAAAGTTGAGGAATGCTTGCCTGCTATTGCTACTATTATTGAACAAGTTCTTAAGGTATCACCCATTAATGGTTATCCTTTGGTTTCAAGCATATTTGATATGTGTTATGGTATTATGAATAACATAAAGTACGAAAATCAGCCATCTTTAGATAATCTTAAACAAAAGTTTGAAGAAATTAAATTTCACATTAATGAGGGTCACAAGAAATTGAAAAGTTTTCAAGAAGAGCAAGCTTGTAAAAATGTTCCTCCCGATGATTTTAGACAGCACGAGATCATTCCAACATGTGATGAGCTAAATGCAAAACGCCGTCCATATTTGAGACCTAATATTGTAAAAGGTGGGTATGATGATACTGAACATTATCTTGATGTCCAGTTTAGGTTATTGAAGGAGGATTTTATTCGTCCTCTTAGAGAAGGTCTTCAACAATATCTTAATACTAAAAGTACGAGAAATTTGAATATAAAGGTATATACAAATGTATATTTACATTCTACTGGTATTGAAAAAGGGGAATTTGTTCATTACTTAAAACTAAATTTACGAAAGAAATTTAATGTTGAAAATTCCAAACGCTTAATTTTTGGCAATATATTACTTATAAGTTCAGACAATTTTAAATCTATGGCAATTGGGACTATTTTTAGTAGAGACCGCTTGAGAAGTAGTATTGTGACTGTGAAGATTGAAAGCAAACCTGCCAAATTAGAAAAAGACAAAATATTTATTGCAATTGAGTCAAATTCTTATTTTGTTGCATATAAACACACTTTAAGAGCACTTCAAGAAATAACTGAACTACCCTTGAAGCAATATTTTGTTGAAGTTAATGAAACAAACTCACCTCCAGCATATCTTTCTAAATTGTCAAAGTATAGGATCGGACTAAGAGAATTTTGTGTTTTGGATTCTATTGATAATTGGCCTTCATCCAATGATATGAAGCTAGATGAATCACAGCGTAGAGCTCTGCATGGTGCTTTGACAAGAGAAATGGCAATTATTCAAGGACCACCAGGAACAGGTAAAACTTTTCTAGGGCTTTTGATAACTAAAATTTTATTAAGAAATACTAATATTGTGAAGAATACACTTATTAGCCATAGTCTGTTGAGATATAGATTAAAGGATACACGAACTAAAGATACTATTTTGGTTGTATGTTATACAAATCATGCTCTTGATCAATTCTTGGAAGGAATGTTGTCCTTTACAGAAAGTATTTGTAGGGTAGGCTCGCGATCTCAAAATGAAAGATTGATACCATATCAAATCAATAATTTACTCTATCAAAAACGTGGAATTCCTCAATTCTCTGAAGATAACAGTACACCATATCATAATACCAGAATGAAAATAAAAGAACTAACTGGTGAAATAGAGAATATAACAAATATAATAGAAGTTATTAAATATGAGATTGGGATTCTAAACATAGAGTCATTTGAGGTATTTTCTTCCATTATACCAGCATTCTTTAAACAATTTATTTTAAAAAATTCAATGACTTATTTTCTTACGAATAATTACAATCATATTCCATATTGTTGTAATGCAGAAAATTTTTATCATATTGAAAATAAAACTTTCGACAACGAGAAATGGGATGATGATGATGAATTGGATGAAGAAATGAGGATGTTTGAAGATCATCATAGAAAACTTGATGAAGGTGGTTACGCGGATTCAAATTATGGGAGAAATAAATGTGTTACATTTGAAATACATCTGAAAAAACTAGAAGATTGTGTGAAAAGTACCAAATCAATAGTTGATAAGTTTTACCTAGAAAATCTTTTGAATGATTTGAAGAATACATTACAAGAATATCAGAATATGCAATTCACTGTGCAGGAATGTAAAATTTTGCAGAAACAATTTCTTCGAAATTTAAATTTTGTTGATAGATTTAAGCTGTATAATTTTTGGAAATTTCAATTAGTGGAAAACTACAAGAAAAAGATATCAGAGTTAGAGAACGAAGTTTGTCAATTAAACAATTCTTTATTGTCTCAAAAAGATTTAGTATATCTTGATATCATGAAAAATGTTCATGTTGTTGGGATGACCACAACAGCAGCAGCACAGCATAACAATATATTACGTGATTTGGCACCTCCTATAGGTAAGTATATATATATATATATATATATATATATATATATATATATATATATATATATATATATATATATATATATATATATATATATATATATATATATATATATATATATATATATATATATATATATATATAATTCGATGGATGAAAGCTCGAAGTTGGTTTGGGCTGAAGTTAAACTACTGAACGGAACAACTTTGATCTTGAAAAAGGTTTTTATTATTTATTATTATTATTATTATTATTATTATTATTATTATTATTATTATTATTATTATTATTATTATAGTTTTGTTACAAATCTTTCACTTTGTAAAGTGAAAAAATACTGTCATCTATCAGAGAACAAAAACTCTCCAATTCGGAACCTTGGTTCTGGTGATTGCTTTTCTACCTCAGCTTTTTATATATTATATATATATATATATATATATATATATATATATATATATATATATATATATATATATATATATATATATATATATATATATATATATATATATATATATATATATATATATTACACACACACACATCACCACCATTCATGGGCAGGACCCTTTTCAAGGAGGGGATGAAATAATGCAGAAAAGAAGTCTCACCTAAACCCAAGCTTAACGCAAATCTTTCAGGTAAAAGCAAACGCAGAACGCAGGCTTTTTAAGAAATGGAAAATTAAAAACGACAGGGATAATAAATGATAAGGAATTCACAAAGAGGTGTCAGGAAAGGAGAAGGCACCATGGCGAGCAAGCCTGGGGTTTCTATTATTCACACAAAATTCATGTGTGAGAATGACATTTCTTATTCAGCGATCGCAATCCAATAATGGTGGAATGCAAGAGGTCTTCCTTCGAAGATCTGACGTTGTAGTACCTACGAAAAAGAGGTTGTGCGCCTAAAGCACATCGCAGAGATATAGTGTTAAAGGAGTTTTTAAACAACAACAAAAATCCAACCACCTCCACAACAACAACCAAAAAACGAATCACCCCAACAACAATCGGGGAAACATTAAATAAAATATAATTTAAAGATTTCCTAAAGGTAATTTTTCAACAGTATGTGACTATTGATCTAAAAGTAGGTTCCTTACAATTTCATTAGCATTAGGAGAATAGTTCAATGATTTGGAGTGAGAAAGAAATAAAACTCAGTACAAGTAAGTGAGTTGATTCGAAAGCACAAGAAATATATTTTTCAATATATATTTCTGGATTTATCCTTTATTTTCATACGAAACTTTTTTTGCTTTTAAATTATTATTATTATTATAATTATTATTATTACTATTGTAGTTATTGTTGAAGAAGCAGCTGAAATAATGGAATCTCATGTTGTTACCTCACTGTCATCTAAATGCAAGCATCTTATACTTATTGGTGAGTATATATATATATATATATATATATATATATATATATATATATATATATATATATATATATATATATATATATATATATATATATATATATATATATATATATATATATATATATATATATATAGTTGTGTTTCTCAAGGATCTGTCTTATCCCCAACTCTCTTTTCCTAATTTTCATCAATGACCTCTCTATTGCTTCGTTTCCTATCCACTCTTATGCCGATGACTCCACCCTCCATTACTCCTTTCAGTTTGAAGGACCCCTTCCAACAGTAGTTAACTGATGCAAGAAGTGCGACCTTGGAATAACTGACCTCTGATGTTTCGCATTTCAAATTGGGGCATAGAAAACATTTTCGTTTTCGATGCCACAAAAACTCAGTTCCTCCATCTTTCTACTCGACACAACGTTCCACACAACTATGATATCTTCTTCGAAAACACGACTTAAACCTTCATCTGTCCTCAATATTCTCAGTGTTTCTTTTTCTCGTGATCTTTCTTGAAGGATCAGATTACTTCTCTTTCTAAACAAGCTTCTAAGGGGTTGGGTGTTATGAGGCGCCTTCGTGATTTTTTTTACGCCACCCCAATTGCTTGCTCTTTATAGGGGTCTTCTTCACCCCTGTATGTAGTACGCCTCATATCTGGGGTGGTTCCACACATACAGTTCTTGAAAATATGGAGTCTAGGGATTCTCATATTATAAACTCTTTGTTCTTACTAACTCCCTTCAATCCCTTTCTGCTTGTTGCGTCACTTTCTCTATACTATCGCCATTACAACGGACACTGCTCTTCTGAACTCGCGTCACATACCTCCTCCATTGAGAAGGGCTCGTGCTACACGACTTTCTACACAGTTCCTACATCTCTCCACTCGTCGCAATCTTTCACACAACTATGATGTCTTTTTCGAAAATACACAACTAGTCGGGAGGAACTCACCAAACTCCGAAATAGAAATACATACATAATAAATGTATGACTCAAAATCCCAAAAGTTGTAATCCGATTTTCATTTGTTGTCGAATTACAGCGTTCCAAAAGTTTAAGTATGTTCAAGCAGATAACAAACACATGTTTATTTGGAAAAGTACATTTTTATTTTATAAAATAATTTCCAACATGGACCTCTGTACATTTTATGCTTCATCTGCTTATAACGTTTGTAACTCTCCTAAGTTCCTCTCGTTTCTCTTTTAAGTGAGCTGCAAAATTGAAAATACGGCAAATTAGTGCACTTCGAATGCCCTTTTTTCTTTTAAATATCTTACTTTTTAACCAGCCCCATACTCAATAATCCTTTGGTCTGAGGTCTGCAGACCTTAACGGTCAACTAATAGGCTCATCTCGACCAATCCATAGTTCTGGAAAAGTTCCATTTGAATATTGTGTAACCTTGCGAGCAAAATGTGGATGATTTCCATCTTGCTAATAGTGCATAGCATTTCTTATATTAATGGAACATTTTCAATTAGATCTTGTAACATATTTTGCAAAAATAAAAATTCCAAATACCGTTCTCCTGTTAGATAATTCTCAATAATGAAGGACCAGTTAAATGACTATCGACAATCCCACACTATGTTAACTGAAAAGCGATTAATAGATATTAGTTATTTTACGCTTATCCTTCATAACAATTGACTCTCATTATATTTTAATAACGTGGTGTGTAAAGAAGAGGATGAGATACCCTCTTTTCCTTAGAAGGCGTATATCTTTATTCCCTTTTGAAAAGGTTTTTAGAACAGAGAATCCAAAAAAAAGTTAATGAATCCTTTTATCTTATCATGATATCAAAAATGGAATTCAGTACTGAAAGTTAAAAATTCTTGAATTATAATGTAAAAACATTAGAATTTCTCCATTTACAGGACATAAGCGATTTCCCGCGAGTCGTATCGAATATTCTTTTGCTTTCATGGGAAGAAGCAGAGTCACTCATATATTTCAAATCAAAGTCTCCTTAAATTAGGAAATATTTATTTTGAGAATTTCTCTGCCACAAAAATGGGTCACTCTTGGTAGCAGGGGCAGATCTAAATAATCTAATTCTTTTTTGCCATCATAACCTTTGCTTATTTTTATTTCTTCCCCCCCCTCCTTGGGATACATGCCCTTTGATATTCTTTCGTTTTCCTGGAGCTAACTCATCAGATGAACTTGATAAGAGTAAGACATGCTACTTTATCCTTATCATCTCCTGAAGTAGAAGAATCTTTTAAATTCTGTCGACGTTCTGAATCAGTACCTTCCAACTCGTATCCATTCTGGTATTTTTCTACCATATCATTCTTTCGTAATTTCATTTTGAATCTTAGATCTATGCAAGGTGACAGACAAATATTCGTTTTTTTTTTTTTTAATGTGCTGAAAGATTTTTTTCTTCGATGTCGTCAGTTCTTCAGTGAGAAAAGTTCCAGCAAAGGAACTTGTCCTTTTCTTTTGAAGGTAATAATTTCATACATTGAATTGTGAGAATATTTACTGAAGTGGCTTCTTAAAGAAGTTTATACAAATGGATTTAAAAGTTGAACAATTTTTTTTATTACAAGAGACTATTAATCAGAACTGAGTGTAGGAATGGGTTTAGTATTTCGTTCTAGCGTATAGCATTTTAAATTCCCGCGAGTAGGAAAATTTGAATTAACTTTTGTTTTATTAAACCAAACTTTTTGTTATAATGCCAACTTGCGTACAATCTAAAACAGAATGATTAATGTGTTTAAAAGTCGTCGCATATGAGTTCAGATTACTCCCTATAGTTAGTGAGTACTACGGATACATCATTTCGTTCCATTGTGTTTTATTATTCTGTTGTTTTCAGCCTTAATTTATATTTCCGTTTGCAAATCTCATTTTTAGTTGATTCTCGTAGTATTTGCAAATTTGTTCAATCATTAACTTTGTTGAAATCAGATTTTAAAGTTCGGCGGCTCATTTTCCACATGGTTGACCAGAAAAAAATGCCATTTTTGTCTAATCATTGTAGGGAAACGTCTTTCGAATTCATTTGTAAGTGATCATGTATTTTGACAATTTTTATTGGTTTATATTTTATAATAAAATCATTACGTATAGATATCAAATTTGGAGTCAGATCTCATGTTTAGCTTTTATAATCGAAGGTAAGTGTTTTATGAAAATTTCATTTATTTACATACAATTCTCCTTATATATATATATATATATATATATATATATATATATATATATATATATATATATATATATATATATATATATATATATATATATATATATATATATATATATTATATATATATATATATATATATATATAGGCGATCATCAGCAGCTAAAACCGAAACCAAATGTTCACGAACTTGGGTCAAAATATAATTTGGACAAATCTTTCTTCGAGAGGATGGTCAACAATGGAATAGTGTAAGAATGACATGTTCATTTCTATTTTTTTTTTTAATTTTTATTTGGAACTGATTATTTAAAAAAATTTAAATAAAGTATATTGAAGAAGTTCATTGCCAAGTTCATTTGTAGATCTTCAAGTATCAAGATTGGTATTCAAGAGTAATGATACACCTACTATAATGAGATATCTTTTGTGTCTGTCTGTAATATCATAGTGTAGCATAAGATTAAAAATCAATGAAGCGATTTCTTACATATTTCAGTCAGTCTTTAAAAGGGAATTTTTATTTTCTTTTTTATTTATTTAGGTTCGTGCTTCTTTTAAATCATCACTGCTAAATGCTAAATAATATTATTTTAATATTTTAAAAGCTTTATCAAATGAATTTTTAAAAAAATTATGGAAATTAGAAATTAAAGCCAAAAGTGGATTTGCTTGTGATTAAAAACTAAATTTAAATATTTTAAGAACATGAAATATTTTACTTGAATAGAAGCATTCCAGTGGCTATATATATATATATATATATATATATATATATATTATATATATATATATATATATATATATATATATATATATATATATATATATATATATATATATATATATATATATATATATATCAGTGATGGGTCAATTCGACAACTTACGAATCTGAATCCAAATTTAGCCTATTTTGAATTTTTCGAATCCGAATCCATCTAGTTTTAGAATTTCTCGAATATCGAATCCGAATTCAGTTTAATTTGAAATTTATTGAATCGGAATCTAGAAACCTAAATCCCAAATCCCTAATTTTAGAGTCTGACTCCGAATCTAGCTGCTTGAATCTTTAAAATCTTGGTTCTCCCACTGACAGAAATTTCTGGCCTCTTGCCAAAAATATCTCTTAACAACTTTTGTAAATCTTCCTTTCCTCCTCTCATTCTATCTGATTTATCTATTTCTAACACTCTTACAATTCGGCCTCCTTTTTATATATAATTCTACCCCGAATGATTCCAGCATCCCTCCTCCTACTTTTTCTCTCATGTGTCCCATGTCTTTACCCGTGATTTCATATGATCAGGTGCATGGGACCCTAAAATCTATGAACATATGTGTTGCATGTGGCCCGGATGGAATTCCTCCTTGTGTTTTGAGGGGGTGTGCTTCCGAACTGGCGCCTGTCCTCTTTCAAATCTACTTTCTATGCCTTAATACTAATACTTTTTCTTAGTGCCGAAAGCGCGCATAAGTTGATCCGATTCCGTAAAAAGATAGCCTCTGAAACTTTTAGCTATCGCCCTATAGTTCTTACTTGTATTCGATCTAAAGTCTTTGTAAATCTCCTCAACTCACATTTCCTTGATCATTTGGAATCTCACTCCCTTCTATCAGATCACCTTGATGGCGTTCGACTCTCGAGGTCTACTGGTGACATGCTTTCCTTGTATGGGGTCGCTTGACATACCGAAGTTTTTTGACCGGGTATGGCATGCGTCTCTGTTCTCCAAGCTCCCTTCCTTTGAGTTTTCTCCTTATCTTTTCTTACTCATGTCTAGTTTTCTATCAAATCGCTCCATATCAGCACTTGTTGTTGAGCCACTTCTTCTTTCTCTATTAATTGTTGTGTTCCTCAGGGTTCAGCTGTACTTCTAACTCTGTTCATTCTTATTCCGCCGACTTAACCCTCCATTCTTCTACTCATTTCAAATTTGCCCCTTTTTTTGCTTCTAGAATTGTTTATCGTCTTCAACTTTCCGATTTAATTCTTCCCGATATGGATGGGATTTCCCGGTCGGGCGACAGCAACTTTGTGAAATTTAACTTCTTCATATCTTCTCAGAAACACCTCCCAGCTTTCCTATTTCCTGTGACAGCTCTCCGATCTCACCTATGAACAATATAAATATTCTTGGTCTGAACATAATAGATTATCTTGGAAACCTCGTATCACAACGGTTGCTAAAGTGACCTCTATAAAGCTGGGAATTCTGTTTAGATTGCGGGAATTTTTCCTTTTGAACAGTTACTAAAATTATATAAGGGTCTTATCTGTCCTTACATGGATTACTGATCTCACATTTGGGGTGGTTCTGGTTCCACCCTTTTGGATGAGGTTGTATAAGGCTAAAAGATAATACACTATTCCCTACTTTCAAACTCACTTGATTCTCTTTCTCTGCGACGTGACATTGGCGCACTCTTTCATCTCTATAGGAACTACAACGGGAGGTGCTCGAGGGAGTTGACCTCTCGCATTCCACCACCATTGCGTGGGTACCTAACCGTGCAACGATACATAACGAACATACTCGAACCGTACGGCGTACTATTTGGCCCCTACATCGGTGGAGCCTTCGTCCTCATTCATTATAACACCAGACCGCATGTAGCCAGATGTGTTGGTGATTACCTCAACACGGTAGCGATTTGAACATTGAATTGGCCCGCGTATATTCCCCACATAAACCCTACAGGGCATCTGTGGGAGACATTGAAAGTAGTGCAACGGCTACAGTACCAGTCACACAGCTTTAACGACCTTCGATAAGCGGTTGTACGCCTATGAGAGGAACTGCCACAGGAAATCATCCTCGACCTCATCTGCAGCATGCATCAACAGTGTTTAGCTACCAAACGTGCAAGGGGAGGCCACACTAGGTACTGACGACCAGGGACAGGTGGCATTCATGTACACCCTGCAGGTTTTCACCGCATTTTACTTTATATCACGGTGTCTCAGGGTCCCGGAGGTTCCCAGTTGGAGCACCACATCACTATCACCCCTTTATGTATAACCATTTGCTGTATATTAACAATGTTACTACCCGTTTTGTATGTGTCAGTATCCTCCTATTGACTTTTGTAGCAGTGGTGCATTAATTTTCCTCTTCAGCATATATATATATATATATATATATATATATATATATATATATATATATAATATATATATATATATATATATATATATATATATATATATATATATATATATATATATATTAGGGATGGAGTGAAGTATCGGTATATTTTCGGGTATCGGTAAAAATTTTTGGTATATGAATGGTATCGGTATATCGGGTATCGGTATCGGTACCGGTGAATTTTTAGGTATCGGTATCGGTATCGGTATCGGTAAATTTTCGGTAAAAATTTTCGTATTGCTCCATCCCTAATATATATATATATATATATATATATATATATATATATATATATATATATATATATATATATATATATATATATATATATATATATATATATATATATATATATATATATATATATAATATATATATATATATAATGTGGGCAAGACCTGGGACTTACAGTATAAATTTCCACCAAGGTATAAAAGTTCTTAGGACGAACAAAATTGAAAGAAAGCATATCCCAATAAACGTGTTCGAAAGTGTGAAAGTCAAAGCAAGTAGGAAAAATAGTTAAATAGAATGAATCCCAGGCATTACCTATAGAGTAACTATAAGGTTGAGAATATATATATATATATATATATATATATATATATATATATATATATATATATATATATATATATATATATATATATATATATATATATATATATATATATATATATATATATATATATATATATATAGGGAAAAAAGTGTACTTATAAGGCTTTAAAAAAGAATATTAGTTGTAGCACCATAGCTAAAACTTGTTATACACTTCAGATACCATACTTTGGAGTATCAGCATAGAATGCGACCCTCCATATCGAATCTTCTTGTCCCAACGATTTACAAGAACTTAAAAGATCATGAATCGGTTTTCTCGTATCCAGATGTCAAAGGAGTGAAAAAAAATCTTTTTTTCATAGATCATAAAGTTTATGAAAGTCCTGTAAGTAATTGTATGTGGTTTTCATATTTTCATATTTCATATATTCATGGTTTTCTCAATATTCATCGTTAATAGTAGTGTAATTTTGTGTGAAGGATCTTTGTCTGATGATTTTATAATTGGGGTTATTGAAGCTCTTTCCTAATGCTTTGTGTTAGTCATCTTGGATGTGATCATTTTACTTAATGCATAATTAAAATAATATTTTGTTACTGCGTAGTTTATAGTTAGATTGGAAGAAAATTTAGTTTAAAATTTTAATTATATTTTAAAAGAGTTTGATTTCAAATTCTTTCAATTTATACAATTTATATTCATTATTTAATTTGTATTATTAACTGTACCCTATTTTAACCCTGGGTGAATAAAGAATTTTTTCAACCTTTCATAATAAAAAATATTTTTCTCAGCCTGTCCAAGAATTTCAAAGTTACGAAAATCCTCATGAAGCAAAGTTTCTTTTGGGTCTTTGTCGTCATTTTCTTTATCAAGATTACACAAATGATGACATAACGATTTTAACACCTTACCTTGGACAATTTCGACTTTTTAAAAAGGTTTGAATATTATTTGTATTTATTTAAATAATGAAACTGCTATAATTAATCACCAAAAACCTAAAAAATCTGACGTAAAAGAAAATGTTTCGTCTTATATTCTTAATTATTCTTAACCTCCTTTCCTTATCAATTATTTCCCAAAAATGAATCACCAAATTAAATAAAAATATTAATTCCGACGAGCAAAGTTGAGTGACAAAAACTTTTGTATCCTTTTACCCCAGTTTTTCCACAGAAAACTGGGAAATACCTCAATAATAAAATTTAGAGTAACTTTTATTTAATTAACAAATTTGGTTATTACACTGGGGGTATTTAGCTTACGCTAGTCTACTAAATTGAATTAGGTAATAAATATTAACTGATTAAGCAATAAAATTCTAATATCATTACATCAAGCTAATATTATTTTAGGTGATTAAATAATAAAATTTTAATATAATTTGACACGTTGATAGACTTTTGTACAGATGTAAAGTGCACAAATATGTCAACTTATCAAGTAATAGTTTTCTAGGATTAAGCAGAACTTCAAAATAAAAGAACCCACCCAAGCCCGAGCCTAACGCAAATCTCTCAAGTGAGAGCAGACTGAGGCATTATAGAGAGCAATATTAAATGCAGCTGGAAAAACAGCTGATGGTAGAGTTCCACAGAAGGAAGGCACAACAACGGGAAATCCTTGGGTTTAAGATATGCACACAAACTTCATGCGAAAGCATGATACCCCTTGTGTTACGAGGGCGTGGCGATAGTGGTGAGTGCTAGAGATCAATTCTCTCTAGCTCCTGCCATTGCCGTTGGTCATGTGTTTGGACAAACCTGGGTTGAAATTGCAAATTATACTTATTAATGGGGGATTAAATCAAACCAAATATAAGAAAATTAAAATTTTTCTTCTTGCTTTTTCAATATTTTCTTTTTCTTTTCTGTTTCTTTTGACCTTTACTCTACTGGTAGTGAATATTCCTCTTTGCGTTTTGATTTCAGATGCCCCATAAAGATTTGGTTTAAAATTTTTTACTTGAGCACCAGGAGATCCTCTTCTAAATTCCTGGCTGCAGATGTTACATTTAGCTATTTCGAGCCTATCCAACTACTGCCATACTTCTGAAGCTGATTTTTTAAACGTAATGACTGAAAGTATAAACAAAATAATAATTTTCAAATAATGGAGCTAAATAATACAAATTTGATACACAGCAGTAATATGTAGAAATACAGGTTATATTGATAATTTTAAATCTTACATTTTTTCAAACTTTAACTTAGTCTCTTACCTAAGTAAATCTGTTGAATCACTATTGTAAATCAGAAAAAAATTTCAAATATTTTTTCTAGTTTTTCAAACTTTTATTATAACAAATCTAAATTTCTGAATTTTTTCCTGACAAATGCATATAATCTTTAATTTAAGTGAATGTTGACTATTCTACTCCTTCCTTATAATTAACTTAATCTCAATTAAAATTATATCTAATTTTCTTAACCTATAACTTCAGTGTTTTTGACCTCTATATAAAAATTTTAGGCATCCCCGGCCCTGGCAAAATTCCAACCCCGGTCTGTCCTAGTCATGTGAGTTTGAAAATAGAGGATACCTTATTAGTCTTTTAGCCTTAGACTCAACCCTATCCAAAAAGTGGAGGAACCGGAGTACCCCTCCCCAAATTTGAGAATAGTACTCCATACAAAGGGGGATAAAACTCATATATTTGCAGCAATTTTTCGGAAGAAAATATTCCGGCAATCTGAACATTATTCGCCGCTTCTTTGAAACCGCCTTAGTAACCTTTGTGATATGAGGTTTCCAAGATAGTTTGTTGTTTATGTTCAGACCAAGAATGTTAATGTTGTTTGCAGATGATGTTATTAAGTCATCAAAGGAGATTTGGAAAAATGAGATGTTTGAAAAATGAGTTTTAGAGAGGGATATGTGAATAAGTTGAGTTTTCAGAGTTGAATTTCACAAGGTTGAGGCGACCTCACCGGGGAATTTCGTACAGATCGGCAAAACTATCAAGCGCCACCACAAGACTTCCCATAAATCTTAAGAGCAGAAGTTCATTATTCAGTAAGATAAGTAAGTATGTCACCATTAGAATTCGAACGTCGAAAGTCATATTGATGATTTGAAAGAAGGGAATGAGACTCTAGATGATCCAGGGAATGAGATTTAAGGAGAGTTTCAAAGATTTTGGGTAGAACACAAGTGAGAGCTATAGAGCAATAGTTAAAGGGCCAGAGCTGCCACCTTTCTTCGGGATCGGCTGAACATATGCGCGCTTCCAGCATTAAGGGAAAATATTAGTATGGAGGCATAAAGAGTAGAGTTGACGAGCACAGGTGCCAACTCAGACGCACACTGGGCCACAGGCCTTCTTGACGTTCACGGTTCCCAGGATTTCATGGACCTGATCATGTGTAATCACAGGTGGAGACAGGGGATACCTGAGAGGTGAAGAAGTAGGAGTAGGAGTTGGAATCATTCAGGGTTGAATTAGAGGAATATAGGAGACCGAAGAGATTTGCATTTTCTAAAGGAGTATCATCAACAGATCCATCAGGACGAATAAGAGAAGGAAAGACAGAATTACAAAAGTTATGACAGAAATTATATCAGTGGGAGAACTAAGAAGGTCAGTGCACTTCCTTTCAGTGAAAGTACGCATGGCCCGTCAAATAATATTTCTACAGCGATTTCGAGCTGAATGAAAATTAGCAAGAACGATAGGAGAATAAAAGTTTTTCCATGCATGATAAGCAATCTCTTTCATGATATATATATATATATATATATATATATATATATATATATATATATATATATATATATATATATATATATATATATATATATTATATATATATATATATATATATATATATATGAGTTGGTAAAAAATATGGAAACAATAGAGAGAAAGATTGAGTAAAAATGACAGACGTCAACTACCCGAAATAGAAGAGGGCGCCACAGGCGCTCATGTGTTACGTGTCATTGATAACCTATAATGTTGGTAGGAAGCAAGTTGCTGTATGGTCAACATTCTGTACTGGTACAAGCGAGGAATGTCCAAACTTGCAGAGTTTTAAACCATAAAATTTGTTGGTTCCCACATATCGTATGCAAGGCCAGAAAGACATATTGTGCTTCCGCAAAAACATCATTCAATAAACATCAGCGTGGACGTAAGTCAAAATTGGATGACAGAAACATTCAAATTGTGATGAAAAATAAGAAGTCAACAGCTGCAAGCTGAATTGTGAATACCAGTCTTGGAAACCCTGTCAGCTCAAAAACAATGAGGAAGAAACTCAGTAATTTGAATATTCACTGAATGCTGCAAACCTTTTGTAAACGGCATGTCTGAAGGGGGGGGGGGAATGGTGAAATATTCATAAGGATTGGACTGCCAACCAATGGAAAACATTGACCTTAACGCTGTTCCCAACCTCTGGTTAAGTTTACGTGTTGAGAACACCATCTCAGGAATATGATTTGGATTGTCTTATGCAACAACTGAAGCATGGAGAGTTCCGTTATGGTTTGAACTTCCACATCAAGGTATTTTACAGTCCCGGATTTCTTCCTACAAGACATGCTGAAAGGGAATATGTTTCCCAGCAAATACGCACTTTAATTCAACTGAAAGACAACATTCGGAGAACAATTGACACGGTGATTCCAAGTATTTTTGTGGCCACCTTCCGCAAAATGGAAAAGCGTGTGCAGGCATGCCTTGATGCTAATGACAATCACTTCCAACACTTGTTGTGATGACCACGATTCTCACTCACCAAGCTTTGCTCGTAGCTAATTTTATTAACTTTTGACCACTACTTTGATATATATATAAGCTCATATCTTGGGCCAAGAGTGAGTGGGATACCCTGTATTATATTATATATTAAAATTACATGTATTTACACATTTGAATAAAGAAAATGACAATTTAATTCCTCATTATTATGAAATCGTTAATTTTCTTAAAATAATGGAAATTTTTAACATTTACTTTATTCAGTTTGATCTTCGTCAAAATATTCTTAATCGTCCCATATATATATATATATATATATATATATATATATATATATATATATATATATATATATATATATATATATATATATATATATATATATATATATATATATATATATATATATATATATATATATATATATATATATTCAGTTACAAAAAGGATCCGAATTTGATAAGTGCAGAGGAGTACGCATATGTGTTTTAGACAATTATCAAGGTGAAGAGAGCAATATAATATTATTATCACTTGTGCGGAGCAATGAAGAAAAGAAAGTTGGTTTCATGAAAATAGAAAATAGAGTCAATGTTGCTCTTTCGCGTGCCAAACATGGAATGTTTATTATTGGGAATATGAGTCAAATGGCGGAGGCCAGTGAGCTGTGGAAAGAAATTAATAAGAAACTAATTGATGGATCTAATATTGGTCCAGAGTTACATCTGGACTGTTATTGTCATCCTTCTAAAGTAATCACTATAAAATCTTACGAAGAATTCTTACAGAAGAGTCCTGAAGGAGGCTGCGAATTACCTTGTACAGTCGCTCTTCCCAAATGTGGACACAATTGTCCTATGCAATATTGCCATGGATTTGATAGGGGACATTTGCATTTTCGTTGTGTAGAACGATGCCTTAAAACTTGTGAATTAGGCCATCATTGTCCTGAAAAATGTTTTGAAAAGTGTCCCCCGTGCAGAGTTCTAGTGGATAAAGTTCTGCCATGTGGCCATACACACAACATGCGCTGTTTTATTCCACCAGTTGATTATAATTGTCCTACCATAGTTGAAAAAATACTTCCCGTCTGTAAACATTCTTTGAACGTAGCTTGTTATAAAAACATCTATGATGTTAAATGTAAAGAGCCTTGTACCATTCGTCTCGATTGTGGACATAAATGTAACTTAAACTGTCATCCAACAGATGATCCAAACCATGAAAAATATCTTTGCCAAGCTCCTTGTGAAAGAATTCCAAAAAATTGTGAATTTGATCACAAATGCTTAAAACCTTGCTCTAGATTTTGTGGGATATGCCTAACGTTGATAGATCGACAGTTAAAATGTGGTCATTTATTAAAAAATGTAAAGTGCGGAATACCTGAAAATGCACTTAAATGTGAAAATAAATGCGAACGAATTTTGGATTGTGGTCATATATGCCCTAAGTTATGTTATCAGAAATGTGGGGATTGTATAGAGAAGGTATCCAAAGTTGTGCCAGGATGCAAGCATACTGTAGACGTAAGTTTTAAATATTTGTTTTGTTTTTTTTATCTTGTGACTTATTTATGTTTAATTATGCAAATGAAATTTTTTATTTATTAATTTCTTTTGTTTGTTTCTTAATATAAAATGCTCTTGTAATGTTTTAATATAGTCATTACTCTATGATAATAGGTACCTTGTAGTGTACTACCAAATGAGAACTTATGCCTTGGAAAGTGTGTGAAGAGACTTCCTTGTGGACATCAATGTACAATGAAATGTTATCAAAAATGTTCGTCAAAATGCATGCATTTAGTTGAGAGCAGTATACATTGCCCAAAGAATCATCGTTTGCAAATACTTTGCCACATTAATCAGAGCATTGATAAATTAGCTACAAACCCTCAAGGTTTGAAAATGAAATATACATGAAATATTTATTTTAAACTCCTTTAAAATTATTTCTCGCATGTACATTAAGGTAAAAGGAAATAATTTTTAATATTAAAAACTTTCATGAAAATATTATTATTATTATTATTATTTTTTCAGAAGTTTGCTTTATATATATATATATATATATATATATATATATATATATATATATATATATATATATATATATATATATATATATATATATATATATATATATATATATATATATATATATATATATATATATATATATATATATGGTAAGTATTGATTGAGTAACTCTTATTTATCCAAAATTGTGAAATAGAAAATTATGTATGGATCTTTACCAAATAGGAAAAATATTGTCAAAAATAAATATTGGTTTGGTAACATTTAGAAAAATGTCACATTTTTAAATTATAATAATAATTAATAACAATAGATCAATCCATCGGAAACAAAAGGCCCAACTCATAAATATAAAATTAAATAACTAGATAAACTGGTTTTCATTCTTAATTTTGTTTTTGAGAAATCTGAATATCCTGGGCTTAGTTTCACTAAATTGTCAGGAGAGAGAGGCTTTATATTAATACATTTTCTTTAAAGTATGATTACACTGGTCAACAGTAAAAAAAATTCCGACTTGAAAATAGATATTTCTTATTCATTTCATTTCATCATGGAAAACACGGAAATGACATTAAAAACTTTTAGTTAGCTCTTGGTTCTGAGATATAGCCTATATATAAATATATATATATATATATATATATATATATATATATATATATATATATATATATATATATATATATATATATATATATATATATATATATATATATATATATATATATATACTACGTGTTTAATAAACACGTAATATTATTTTTCCACATAATTTCCTCGAACATTAATATATTTATGCAACGGTGAACCCACTTCTCGAAACCTGTTGAAAAGAAGTAATGATCTGTTTTCCGAAATATTGAGGATGTATCTCCTCAAAAGTGTGGTGTGGTGTGGTTTGTGGAAAGCTCATGTGTTGAGACCATTCTTCGATGAACATGTAACTGGTGAGACCTATATCCCCTCAAAAGTATGGTTGTTTGTGGAAAGCTAGTGTGCTGAGACCATTCTTCGATGAACATGGAACTGGTGAGGCCTATCAGCCATGATGAGGGATCAGTTAATGCCCCATCTTGAAAGTTTAGGTGAAGGACTCCATGACCGGTTCCAAGAGGATGGCGCCCCTGCCAATTTCGCCAAGGTCGTTAGGGGTTTGCTGAATGACAATTTTCATAGCGTGATTAGAAGACGTAGTGTGGAGTGGTCTCCTCGGTCACCTGAACTTAGCCCCCTTGATTTATTTTCTGAAATATGCTAAAGGAGAAAGCGTACTCAATCAAAATCACAGGTAAGACACACTTGATTAAACTCATATAGAGCGAGTGTGTTCAAATAGAACCCGATTTATTTCATCAGGTTCAGGTGAATTTTGTAAAGTGCATCAACCTGTGCATCGTAAATGATGGAAATCGTATTAAAGACGTTATTGAATATTCCAACCGAATAAAATGTTAATAAATGTTATATCTTGGAAACGTTTCATTATTTCTTATGTGTCCAGACTTTAGGGACATCATAATGTTATAATTTGACGTCTGCAGTTGCATAACGGTAGAGTAATTAACTCGTGTGCTTGAGGGGGCTGGTACGATCCCATATGCGGTTCCTAGGTAGAAACTACCTAAAAAATTTCCCCTCCATGAATAGGGGACGTGATTGATATGCGAACCTTTTCTGTTAAAAAATAAGATACTTTTTAAAAAATCAAAATATTTTTTGTTGCCATTTTCCTTTATTTCCTTTTTCAGTTATTATTGGAGAATATTGCATTGAAAAATGTGGGGAGACTTTAAAATGTGGACATTTATGCAAAGGAAAATGTGGAGAATGTTTAAATGGACGCGTTCATTTAGTGTGTGAAGAAAAATGTTCCAAAACTTTAATTTGTGGCCATGTGTAAGTTTTACTGTAATTGTTTTATTTTTACCCAATTATTAATTTTTAGAAATTCGTTGTGGTATCAGTTCTTACTTGCATGAGATGTCTTCAAAGAAGTTTACTCACCTTTTCCTACAAATAGATAAAATGCTGAAAATTGGAGCAATCTTTTCTTCTCATTACGCTTCAAATCCGAAGGATTTTCATGATACTTATGTCAGATTGACGGCTTATGAACAGAAATCTGTAAGCCATTTTAATTCTTTATTGCCAATTGAAAAAAATTTCATTTTTTTTAAGTGAAAGTGAACTTATGGTTGTTTGTTAAAATTTTTGTGGTTTACTGTGTCATTTTTGCCTTGTAAAAACGCATCTCTTTTGAGTTTGGTGTTAGATCAAGAATAGTCTGATTATTATTTTCACTGTAATTTAAAAATTGTTTTACCAGAAAATTCAATAAAACATTAGAAATATGGCAAAATATTTTACACTAAATTTAGTATACTTATATGAAAACAGCTTATTCGCTTTGATTATATAGAAATTACTAGAAATGTGTTGCAATTTTTATAATTTTAATATTTGTAATAGTAGCAACAAAATGCACGTTGTCATCATCAGCTTCAGTAGAAAATACATAATTGGTAAACACTTGGAGTGATCTAATTTTTAAAAGTTAAATTTCTTCTACAATTTTTTTTTGTGTGTGGGGGGGGAGGGGGGTGTATTAGCAGTAAAAAAGTCTATGCCAATTTTAAGATTTTGAGTTGGTTCGCATTAAAGCAGCAGGATCAAAGGGATTTTGTATATTTATTATTTGGTTTCAAGCAGAATACACATCTCCTACTTTATCTCCTCACCAAAAGCTTATAGAAAAAGAGAATTTCTGTTTTTTTCATAACTTTGGAATTTAACCATATTCCTTCTTCTAAACTAAATGTATTTTGATCTTAAAAGATTTTTAAACTTTTCTATAATTTACTTTTATCTTATTTTATATGATAAAACAGACGAGAGATACACTTGAAACCCACTAGAATATAGTAGAAGCAAACTTCTCTCAAAATTTTTTGCTCTCGTGCTAACAAACACTGCTTTTGGAAATGCTTAAATCAAACGAATATTGTCTGACAATGGTGGAGTGCATGAAGTAATGACGTAAGAGGCTATTTCAAGGGTCAAAGAGTTTGATAGAAGAAAGATTAGAGTTGTGAGAATCTATCACAAGAGCCATATATGAAGGAATTCAAAGGGGGTTTAGATGAACTGGAACTATCGCAATAACATTGGGAAAGTAATATAATAATTTAGTTGCTTGAGATGTGGGATTTGGGGAGTTGTTGAGACAAAATGGTCAGTAAGTGTTGTAATACCTCAAATGTGTAATTCGCCCTCAAAATAAAGATGGACAGTAACCCTATTCAGAGCAACCATCTAAGATGACGTTAAAAAGCTCAGAAAGAGCTTCAAAACAATTTAGAAGCGTTTTTAGTGAAAGATATCTTTAACTCTCTAA
>SEYY01021081.1:45000-57500 GCA_009176605.1 Armadillidium nasatum
ACTGACTAACTATCGAAAAAAAACTTTTTTTTTATTTAAAAAAAAAAAAATCGCATTTTCGGACAAATTAAAAAAAAAAAAATAAGTATAACATTTCTTATTTTTGGTGGATGTATAGAGGAGGGGTGGGTCTATAAATTCTTCTATATACTTTATTCGATGCGATTCATTGGACCTTCAAAAAAGTTCCTTTTTGACCAAATTTAAAAAATTCCCAAAGTTTGAGAGGCTTTATCTCGCTTCAAACAAATAGCATTTAATAATGCATTAAATAAATGTTGTTGCCAAGTTCCTTCTCTAAACAATATTCACAAATAAAAAAATTAGTAGGTAGCGTTTTTTTTAAAATAATTTTTTCCTCCAGAATGGTACGATTTTTGCAAAACAAAATTTCAAGTGCTTATAACTTTTTTCTAGACGTGATATCAAAAACCTATTCCCACCAATGGAAGAAATTGGGCTAAGATCATTCATTTAAATTTTCAGCTCATGTGGACCAGTTGTTTGACCCAGTTATTCAATTTTTTTTCAACTTTGGGTCCAAATAACTTTGAAACCGTTATAGACTCAAAAAAATGCTCGAAATCAACTCAGAACTTCGTGAAAAAATGCATATACCTTGAAAATTTCAGATCGATCAGTCAAATAATAATAAAAAAATTCAAACACAATATAAGAAAATTAAGATTTTTTTCTTTTCTGTTTCTTTTGACCGCTCCTGTTCTGCTAGTGAATGTTCATCTTTGTGTTTTGATTTTAGATGCCCGCATAAAGATTTGGTTGAAATTTTTTTATTTGTGGCAGCCGGAGATTCTCTTCTTATTTTCTGACTGCGATGTTACATTTTGCTATTTCAAGCCTATCCTGAAACATTGTAAAGTACTCCAATACTGCAGAAGCTGATCTTTTAGCCATATTGACTGAAAGTATGAACAAAATAATTTTGAAATAATGTAGATAAATGATACAAGTTTGATACATAGCAATAAAATAGCAAAAAAATTATGAACGTCGTGTATCAGGTCACGTCGACCTTTAAAGTTGAAGCAATAAATACAGGTTAAATTGATAATTTTATATTTTACATTTTTTCAAACTTTACCTTATGGTCTTACCTAGGTAAACCAGTTGAATCACTATTATGAATTAGAAATTTTTTTTTTTTTTTTTTTTAAATTTTTGCACTTTTTTTAAACTTTTACCATTCAAAACTAATTTTCTGAAAAATTTTCTGAGAAAATGCGTATAATCATTAATTTAAGTGAATGTTGGTTATTCTACTCCTTCCTTACAATTAAATAAACCTCAATTAAATTTATTTCTAATTTTCTTAACCTAAAATTTCAGTGCTTTTGACCTCTTTACAAATTTTAGGCAACCCCGGCCCAGGCCAAATTCCAGCCCGGATCAATCCCTATATATATATATATAGTGTCCATATATATATATATATATATATATATATATATATATATATATATATATATATATATATATATATATATATATATATATATATATATATATATATATATATATATAAGTTAGAGAATAATTCCTTAGATACATGGTGGTATCTCAGACAAGAACAAAAAATTAGGGTGAAAGTTGGAAAAATGGTATTAAACGTTCGAAGTTAGTTCGTAAGATACAAAGATTCGTGAAATATATATATATATATATATATATATATATATATATATATATATATATATATATATATATATATATATATATATATATATATATATATATATATATATATATATATATATATATATATATATATATATATATATATATATATATATATATATCTCACCTCTGGTGAGCAAAGGCCAGTGGCCTACCAAATTTCCACCAGAGTTACGGGAAAAGACGGAAACCTTATTAATTTAAAGGCCGACGTGACCTGATTTCACAACGTTTGAAGGTCTGTAAGTCATAGGAAGTTGGGAAAATAGATGAAGGGAGTGTGTTCCAGATTTTACAAGTAGAGTACATGTAAGACTGAGCATAGCAGTTAAGTCTGGGGTCAGAGAGTTTAATAGAGAAGTGATGAGACTGTGTAGAAAGACGAGTCGCACGAGCCCTTCTCAATGGAGGAGGTATGCGACGAGAAAGTTCAGAAGAATAGTGTCCATTGTAATAGCCATAGTATAAAGAGAGTGACGCAACACTTCGACGGGCAGAAAGAGACTGGAGAGAATTAGTGAAAGCAGGAGAGTTGATAAGAAGTCTTAGACTCCACCTTTTCAAAGATAGATGAATGAGTGGAACCACCCCAGGGGCGAACAACACCCCTATACAGAGCAAGCATCTGGGGTGGAATGAAGCAATACTGAAGGCGCCTCAGAGCACCTAACTTCCTAGAAGCTTGTTTAGAAAGAGATGTGTTGTGATCTTTCCAAGAAAGATCACGAGAAAAAGAAACCAAGAATATTAAGGAGAGATGAAGGTCTTAGTTGAGTGTTTTCGAAGATAACATTGTTGTGTGGAAGATTGTGTCGAATAGAGAGATGGAGGAATTGAGTTTTGGTGGCACTGACAACAACCATGTACTCTGCCCCAGTTTGAAATGCGAGATATTTCAGAGGTCAGCTCCTCCAAGGCTACCTTCCTTGCGTCTATTAACTGTTGTTGGAAGAGGCGCCTTTCAAATTGTAAAAAGTAATGAAGGGTGGAGTCATCAGCATACGAGTGGATAGGAGATGAAGTAACAGTGATATCATTAATGAAAAGCAGAAAAAGTGTTGGGGATGTAACAGATCCTTGAGGAACACCACTATTAATAGATTTAAAGAAAGAACGATGGCTGTCTACAACAGCTGTTATAGAACGACCGGAAAGGAAGTCAGATAGAAGGATAGATTCCGAAAGAGGGAAGTTTAGAAATCAAAGCTTTGTGCCAGATTCTATCGAAAATTTCCGATATGTCTAGCGCAACAGCTAAAGATTCACCAAAATGCCGAAGCGCGGAGGACCAAGAGTCAGAGGGAAGGGAAAGGAGATCAGCAATAGAGCGTTTCTTGCGAAAGCCATACTGGCGATCAGAGATAAGATTAGAAGAATTGAGATGTTTCCAAATCTTCCTGTTAAGGATAGATTCGAAAACTTTAGAAAAACGGAGTTTAAAGAAATGGGACGGTAGTTATAGGGTTGAGAGGGGTCCCTTCCCATTCGCACATTTCCAACAAGAAGGGAAGGTTGAAGTAGAAAGACATATACGAAATAGTTAACCAAGGCAGGATGCAAACTCGAAAGCACAAGTTTTGAGAACCACAGGAGGGATACCATCAGGACCTTACGCCTACTTAGTGTTAAGCTCAGAGAGAGCAGAAATGACGTCTTTAGAAGAAATTACAATTTTAGGGATAAATGAATTTGAGGAGGTTTAAGGAGTAGGAACAGCTTCGGAATCGTCTAAGGTTGAATTAGAGGAAATAGTTTTTTGATATCTCGAATTTTGCACGATTCTGGGATGAAATATAAGTTGCATGAGTTTATGGAGTTTGAAGACGACGGTAGTCCCTGAAGGCAGCATCCCTCCGACGGATAGCACGAGAAGAAGCAGAGTTAAACCAAGGTTTGTTAGGTGTATAAAGGGAAATAATATGGAATATACGCCTCCATGACAGAGAGAATCACCTCGGTTATTCGCTCTGCACATTCAGAGGGACCCCTCCCACGGAAACAGAAATCATTCCATGGAAAATCAGAAACGTACAACCGCAAGTTAGGCCAATTAGTGGCACCGGAATGCCAGAAACGTCTCGCCGAAGGCAGGGGCCGTTCTTGCGGAAGATTTGAAGAGACAGACAAGATAGAGATAGGAATGTGATTGGATGAACCCAGAGGAGGAAAGAGTTTAGCAATGTAAAGAGAAGGATAAGAAGTTGGGAAAAGATCAAGTATGTTGGGTTCTTCACCAAGACGGTCAGGGATACGGGTAGGGAGATGAACCAACTGTTCAAGGTTATTCTGGATAGAAAATTGTTAGGCAAGTACACCAGCTGGATCATGAGAACTAGATGAAAACCATTGGCGGTGGTGAATATTGAAATTACCTAATATGATGATTTCGGAGAAAGGAAAAGAAGAATGTGTTCTATTTTTGAGTTAAGACAGTCGAAGAATTTTGGATAGTCAGTAGAGTTAGGAGATAAGTAGACAGAATAGATAAATTTAGTTGTAGAGTTGCAAGAAAGTTTAAGCCTTAAAGTAGAGAATTCAGAAAACTTTAAATTAAATACAGGAGAACAAACAACATTGTTGCGCACATATGCGCAACGTACGCCTTTAGCTGAAAATTGAGGATAGAGACAGTAGGAGGAAACAGAGTAGGGCTTGCTGTCAGAGCACTCAAACACCTGAGTTTCGGTTAAGAATAAGAGATGAAGTCGAGAAGAAGTGTTCAACAAGTGGAAATTAGTAAAGAGACTGCGAATGTTGCACAAGTTAATGAAAAAGGAAGATCGTACACCAGGGCAAGTGGGCATAGAGGTTTTGGTGGCACCAACCCCATCACTGGAGGCTACCAACTCCCAAATGCTGATGGGGGAAGGAGTGGATGAAGAGTAAATCTTTGTATGCCGGCCCTAGAAGCATCTCCGACGTAGTTTTATGTTCGCCATTTTGTTGTTATTTTAAAAGTAATGTACGATTTAGCGCTTGTAAATTTGTGGGGATGGGGGAAGGGGAAGTGGGAGCATAGACACTCCAATGTTAGACGAGGGTACACTAGTGACCCTCTGAGAAGATGAAACGCGAAATGGAACGAACCAAAGGGCAACGGAGTGAATCGGAATGGTCTTGCCAACCCTATCACCCTGCGATTAAGCCCAACGGGGGGTACTTTCATCGCTTCGGACGGCGCTACATCCACACCTATATATATATATATATATATATATATATATATATATATATATATATATATATATATATATATATATATATATATATATATATATATATATATATATATATATATATATATATATATATATATATATATATATATATATATATATATATATATATATATATATATATATATATATATATATATATATATATATATATATATATATATATATATATATTTAACAAATAAATTAAAAGCTTTTAAAACTTGTACCCCATGGTTATTACCCAATTCTATTAGAAATCTGTGCAAAATTGTTTTCTTAGTTTTCGCCACAAAAATCTGACAAAGAACTTTCATTTCGTCAACCGATTGTTCTACTGCTCGCTTCACAGTAATAGCGTTTACTCTGTTCTACTTTATTAAACTTCCCTTTTCTTTTTACCCTTTTTCCTTTTCTACTCTAAATGGATTTATTTCCTTATTTGCCATAAATTCATTCAACCATCATTCTTTTCACTTATTTATTTATTTATTTATTTTCTTTTTTCAGTTCTTCAACATATATGGCGTGATGAAGTGGATAAGATTCGAGTCCAACTAAATTTTGATCAAAGTTTTCGGGAAATGGGTCCAAGTGGAAATTTGAAAGTAGAAGAATATATCTTGTATGAATATCAGTTGGACTTTTTGAGAAAAGTAACACGTCTTAAGACTACGCTACAGTGCAATGAGTCATCCTTGACCAAACTTGTTGCTAAACTTATGAAATATTCGAAACTATCTCCCCAGGCTTCTTTTGAATTCTCTTGTGAACTTCGTCGGTTGGAAACATCTATTATGCGTCAAAAGACTCAAAGAATTCATGCTTCCAAAGAGTCAAATGATGGTGATAAATTAGGCAAAATATCAATAGAACAAGTCACGAGTCCCCATAGATATGATAAGAGTATTGAAGACAAAATAGATTCGCTGTTTAAAGAAATAAAGGAAATTGAAATGAATGAACATTTAAATAGGTATGAACGTAAACAGTTATTAAAAATTGCAAATCTAAATCAAGGATGTTGGTACAAGTGCTCGAATGGGCATGTTTATTTCAGTGATGAAGGCAAAAACGAAACGAATTGTTTAAACTGTAAAGCTGTCCATTCAATTCGAACGCGAATTCATTATCCAAATAAGAGACTTATAACCTTTCATGATTAGGGAAATCGTGGCAGTTATTCGTAAGAACACTCTTATGTTAGACTCTACAACGAGTCCAAGTTATTATACTGTAATGGTTCAACTTGTGAACAAAATGGAAGTCAAAACAAGAAAAGGAAACTTTCGAAATAAAAATCTTCTGAAATGGTTTTCTTACAGAAAAAAAAGAAAATTAATAGTTCACGAAAGCTATGTCAATAATATGTTTTAAATTTAAATTTTGTTATAAATTTAATCTGTATATCTTTTTTGTTTGCCATTTACAGTAATACGAAGATTAAGATTATACTGTGTTTTGTTTTGAAATATGTACTTCTGTGCTAAGCATGATAATCATGGGTTATAGTTATAAAATGGAAAATTTATCATTACACTAAAAGTTTATATCTGATTTCTTTTAAAAAATTATACATTAAAATCCTGTATTTTGAAATAAAGTCAATTAATCTAGCGTTTTTTTTATTTAAAAATATTGTTACACACCCATTAATTAATTTATTTAGAATTAGAATCTTCCATTACCTTTTTAAACTTCAATAATAAATTTTAGTTTAGAAATGCCAACAAAAAATTTTTAATTACAGTAAATTAAAATTAATTTTTTTTTGTTTAATGTGTAGCAATTACTCACCATACTGGCTCGGGACCAGTGCGTAAGAGTCGGATCATTCAATTTTCAATCGAAACGAGAATAGAAAGGTTTAAGAAACGTTTGTTTCATTATTTTTCAGTAGTGTAACGATCACAAACTCATCGTTTACCCTTTAGTGAAACTTAGAATTAGTTAAGATGATGCTGAGTTAGACATGGTGTAGAGGTTTCGTTTATTAACCGGCTGATTAAGCTGAAGACACGACTGCGACAGCGTTGCAACTGGGATTGAATTTTGATTTGGAATTATAATAACAACACAACATTTATTAAGAAGCTTTCTCCAACAACAAATGTAAGATAAAAAAAATAACAGGAAAAAGAAACTCGGCTGAAAATGTAAAGGTGAAGCCTGTATAGCAGCTAAATCGGCTTACATCTGGAATGTACAAAGATCTATCCAACGAGGGTCATGTAACAACTGTGATTAGAAGATTTATTTCTACTTGGATATGGAGAGCAATTTCACTACAAAAGAAGGCTATAGAAGTAGTCCAAGATTTACTTGAAAAAGATAGAAAAGCATGTGACTATCATCCAAAGAGCAGCACGCTTTTCCGACCAAAAAGACGTTCAAGATAGTTTATTTTAGAAAAAAAATAGTTCTTGAACAAATGTCTAAAATTGAGATAATTGACGAGTTTAAAGAACTAAAATAATTATAAGTGAATAGAAAATTGTTGAAAAGAAATCAATATTTACAGCAACATATAAGAACGTTCATAATTTAATACTCGAATCAAACTAAATTCACCGCCTTCTCAGGCTGCAGTCTTTAACCTAATAGACGAATAAAAAACAAATATACTTCTTAAAAAGTAATTAGATATTGAACATAGTATTATAGTTAATGGTTAAAACAAATTACAATGTTAAATATGAATTAGTTGGAGGAGGAGGACTGGTTCTGGGATCGTTTAAAGTGAAATTAAGAGGATTGACGGAAAAGTTCAGCTTGAGAAGAACGTGAAACTGGTTGGTCCGTTGGAAGAAACTAGAAAGGGAGGAAAGAAGTTAAGAAGCAAATTTAGTTAACATTTTTTTTGTTTTGCAAAATGCCAGTAAAAGCCTGATATAGAGGGACCAGGGAGTTTTTATGTTACGGAAAATAGATTCTGCAAGATTCCGGGATGAAATAGTTGCATGAGTTTGCAGACGTATCCAGGCAGTTTCTGAAGAATGATTGGTTCAACTCCAAGATCAGGGATACAGGTAGGGATCTATCTGCACCAACTGCTCAATGTTATTTTTGTCGAAAAATAGAATTCTTGGGAATTAGAGATGGGGAACATTGAAATTACAAAAGATGCTTTCAGAAAAAGAGTTATTATTTTTAGTCGTCCCTCTTGGCTTCTCCAAGATTTTTTTTCACAATTTTGTAAAAATTAATGTAATGAAAATTTTTGTAATGAAATAATGTGTAATAGTGTTTTGAAATGCGTACAAATCAGAAACAGGCATTCGCTGTTACTACTTACCCAGTCATGCACCACCAGTACAGTACAGTGTTCTTTCAGAACTCTGTGAAGGATCAAGACTTGGCTAAAAAGCGCTATGGGAGAGAACAGGTTAAATGGACTGGCTATGATGAATGTACACAGAAGATTTTGTGTTTGACAATTGTGATTACTGTATTCAAACAGTAGTTGATAAATTTGCCATAACACAAGAAAATTACTTTTTTAATAATATCAATTATTTGCAACTGTTCCACACTGAATTTTTCATAATTTCATAATGTATTATATATTCTGAAGGTAGTTTTATTAAAATAAAAATTAATTAAATTTTAATTATTTCCTTATCCATACAAAAGTTTTTAGTTTAATTTGTCAACTTCTTTCCCCGTAAATTCTATAAAATTTTAAGCTGCACCCCCGATCCTATCTTGAAAGCTGATGACGCCCATGTATATTATATATCGCCATACTTGCAACTTTCATTATTAATGCAACTTAAATGTTTACGTCACGTGATCACAGGTACCAACATAAGTTTTAGTCAAAGATATTTTTCTATTTTCAAGTGTACACAAATTAATTTGACCGATATTATACTGTATATATCAGTATAATTTCTTATTAAATGTCTAGATAGTATCCAGTGGCCACCTTTTTCAGATCTAGGAAACTGTTCTCAATTTAGACTTTCGACCATTGGAAAGAGATAACATGAAAACTGCAGTTCATAATATTTTCAGATGCTTTCGAATCGTAATATTTGTGTAAAGTCAATATTATTTATATCATTTATATATCATAGCTAACCTAATAACCATGACTTAAATACAGGTTCTGAATTGGAAAGAAAATTTAAGGGATGTTTGGCTGTATAATGGATGCGAGTCAGATCATCTAGAAAAGGTACAAAATATTTTGGTAATTGACAGCAGATAGGATTGATCTTAAAGGAATGCCTGTTTTATGGGTGTTACATATCGTGTTATGTGAACCATATAAAACGATAGAACATATTTATAAAGAAATTGCAAGAGTCTAAAATAATGCTTTTTGATTCAAGAGAAAGGACAAAATTATTGGTTTTGTTTTCAGTTTTGAAATATTTTAAAATGCCATTTTAAAAATTCAAATATTTACTGAAAAATACGAGAAGTTTAGATGCGTAGTCATCTTTATTAAAAAGAACCACTCCATAATTGTACTTTCTCAGTGATTGTCCTTTTAGTGATCAATATATATATATATATATATATATATATATATATATATATATATATATATATATATATATATATATATATATATATATATATATATATATATATATATATATATATATATATATATATATATATATATATATATATATATATATATATATATATATATATATATATATATATATATATATATATATATATATATATATATATATATATATATATATATATATATATATATATATATATATATATCAGTGGCGGCTCGTCATTATGGGCTCCAGGGCTGCAGCCCCTCCAAATTAAAAATACCAGGCGTAGGATGTTGATATAAATATGAAATTTTTGTCAGAGAAAAGTGATTTAAATTCATTTTTTTAACAACTTAATACATAAAAAGTATAAATCATTAAAGAAAATAAGAAGTAAATGCATTTTGCAACTGCAAATTTTTGGGTACGATATTATTTTTCAAGCATTGCCATTATTTAAAAAATGGGCTGTAAAATTTCTGCCCTAATAAGACAGATATAGCAACTTACGAAAAAAACAATGCAAAATTGCAATAGCAGTTTTTATCAAGTATCTAGCTTGTCTTTTTGTCCTTTTTAAGTACAGATCAAAATGAATATAAACAGACTAAGACAGTTGTTTAAAGTCTCATGTCGAGGGAGGTTGTTTTTTTAATTGTGGAAGAAAAATTACAAGTTTTATATGTTTTTTTTTCTTGTTCGATATATATATATATATATATATATATATATATATATATATATATATATATATATATATATATATATATATATATATATATATATATATATATATATATATATATATATATATATATATATATATATATATATATATATATATATATATATATATATATATATATGCCAGATGCACTTCTACATACTTAAATATTACAAAAACTATTAAACGTACATTAAAAAGAATAACATTTTTGTAATCCTTACAGAATTTTAAGTAAGAATAATTGGGAATAGGAAAAAATCTTATAATAATTTTAATACGTACGTAATAATTGGTTTTTTATGTTGAAAGACGTACGTTTGGCAGCGTCTGTTTTTGTGAGATAAATTTTTCCAATTTTGAAGGAAGATAAATTTAGCGATTGAGTAAGAATAGTGTAAAAAAAATGTGAAATTTATATAATTTGGTGTAATATGACAGTATGCTTTTAAAACATTATTTATATGAAAGCAATTACAACTCCGATGACAACGTCTGAAGCAGAGAGATGTTTCTCGACTTTGAATAGAATAAAAACTATTAAATGTAGTACCATGTATTAGCGATGTTTTCAATAGAGAGCGAAATGGTGTAAAATACCAGATTTCAATGAAAAAAAAATTGAAAACTTTTCGACATCTAAAATTCGAAGAACTAATCTTATTTTTAAATAAGAATATAAGCAAGTTTTCAAGAATAAATAAGGTACGTTTGAAATTTTATATATATATATATATATATATATATATATATATATATATATATATATATATATATATATATATATATATATATATATATATATATATATATATATATATATATATATATATATATATTTTGAAATTTTACACACACACACACACACACATATATATATATATATATATATATATATATATATATATATATATATATATATATATATATATATATATATATATATATATATATATATATATATATAACTTGCAGCCCCTCCTTGCCAAGTTTACACGAGCCGCCACTGTATATATATATATATATATATATATATATATATATATATATATATATATATATATATATATATATATATATATATATATATATTGTTTGTCCCTGTATGGAGTACGCTTCACACATCTGGGGTAGCTCCACTCATACAGTTCTACTTGAGAAGGTGGAGTCTAGAGCATTTCGTCTCATCAACTCTCCTGCTCTTACTAACTCTCTCCAATCTCTCTCTGCCAGTCGAATTGTTGCGTCACTCTCTCTATACTATCGCTATTACAACGGACACTGCTCTTCTGAACTCTCTCGTCGCATACCTCCTCCATTGAGAAGAGCCCGGGCGACACGACTTTTTACACAGTCTCACCCTTTCTCTGTCCAACTCTCTGACCCCAGACTTAACCGCTATGCTCAATCTTACATATACTCTACTGGTAAAGTCTGGAACGCACTCCTTTTATTTGTTTTCCCAACTTCCTTTGACTTACATACTTTCAAACGTCGTGTATCAGGACACGTCGGCCAACATCGACTTGAATAGTATTTTTCCAACTCCGATGGAATTCAGTAGGCCTCCGACCTTTGCCCCCCGGAGGATATATATATATATATATATATATATATATATATATATATATATATATATATATATATATATATATATATATATATATATATATATATATATATATATATATATATATATATATATATATATATATATATATATATATATATATATATATATATATATATATATATATATATATATATATATATATATATATATATATATATATATATATATATATATATATATATATATATATATATATATATATATATAGCAGTATATATGAACCTATAATGATAAAAATAATAAAATAAATCCGAACCTCTAATAGTGTATAATTATGTAAAATATTTCAAGAGAGGATTTTTGAGGAGATTTTTTTTTTTTTTTTTCTAATAAGGTTAATATTTAGGGTCCAATTGGTCAATAGTTGGATTTGAAATCGATTGTGAGAGTGTGTTATTGCAATAACTGAAATAAGATAACACGTAACCCTGAATCATATTTTTCTATATTGAACACGATATTTCACTGCTTAGTCAAAAAATAATATCAAATAGAAATATCACCCAAAAAAGTTTTTATAGAAATCATTGCAGGCTTTATATTATCGTCTGCATGTTTTTCAATTTCATACTTTGGTAATTTCTGATTTTCTGAAGTTCATCAAATAAATACACTAAAAATTCTAGGGAAGAAGGGTTAGTTCAGAATTGAAACGGGATAAATTAAAAAATTTTTGCAATCCTTAACAAAGTTGTGCTTGGCTA